>CAUYON010186691.1:0-25958 GCA_963573935.1 Arctocebus calabarensis
CCACAACGCCCGGCCATTTTTTGGTTGCAGCCATCATTGTTGTTTGGCGGGTCCTGGGGCTGGATTCGAACCCGCCAGCTCAGGTGTACGTGGCTGGCGCCTTAGCCCGTTGAGCCACAGGCGCCAAGCCAAGTTATCATATTTTTAAATTATGTATTTAACCATTAGACCAGGGTCACCAAACTTTTTCTATTATGGGTTAGATATTAAATATTTGAGGCTTTGAGAGTTATCCTATCTCTTTCAAAACTATTCAACTCTGGGGCGGTACCTGTGGCTCATTGAGTAGGGCACCGGCCCCCATATACCGAAGGTGGCAGGTTCAAACCCAGCCTCAGCCGAACTGCAAAACAGAAAAATAGCTGGGCATTGTGGCGGGCACCTGTAGTCCCAGCTACTCGGGAGGCTGAGGCAAGAGAATCGCCTAAGCCCAGGAGTTGGAGGTTGCTCTGACCTGTGTGACGCCATGACACACTACCGAGGGTGATAAAGTGAGACTCTGTCTCTACATCTACAAAAAAAAAAAAACTATTCAACTCTTTTGTTGTTATTAAAAAAAAAAAAAAAAGGCAGCCACACTTAATAATATAAACAAATGAGCATGGATGTGTTCCACTAAAACTTGATGTACAAAAAGTATTAACAAAAAAGGTCTACTGGCCATAGCTGACCAATTGCTGCCATAGTGGCTTCTCTTTTTACCATGAATAAAATCTTTGCTATAGCCTTTTTTTTTTTTTTTTTTTTTTTTTTAATTTTGAGACAGAGCCTCAAGCTGTTACCCTGGACAGAGTGTTATGGCATCACAGCTCACAGCACCCTCCAATTCCTGGGCTCAAACGAGTCTCATGCCTCCGCCTCCCAAGTAGCTGGGACTACAGGCGCCCGCCACAACGCCCGGCCATTTTTTGGTTGCAGCCGTCGTTGTTGTTTGGGGGCCCAGGGGCTGGATTCGAACCCGCCAGCTCAGGTGTACGTGGCTGGCGCCTTAGCCCATTGAGCCACAGGTGCCGAGCCTGCCATAACCCTTTTAATAAGACCCTGTTCTGCCTCTTTTTCCCAAGTAAATGAAGTACATATTTATCTTAAGGCCTTTGCCCAGCTCTTCTACCTAGAGCACTTAATACCATTATTTATTCCCTGAAACCTTTCAGGTCTTTGCTCAGACAGAATCTGAGAGAGGCCTCTGACCACAATCCCATTTTCTCCATCCTCTTGGAATGCTTTATGTTTCTTGAAAGCATTTCACATTGTCTAGTTGTACATTATATATGTATGCATTTACTTCACTGCCTTCTCCCATAAGCTCCATGAGAGTAGGAATATATCTGTCTCACTCGGTTTTGATGCCAAGCAACTACAACAATACTGATAAATAATAAGTGTTCAAATATTTATTAATCACATGAGTTCCATATTACCTCATTAATGTCTGACTAGTAACAAGTATTATCAATTACATTAGGAAAAATAATAATGTTTTCTTTTATTTTTAACAGAATGGGGTTTCTGTTGAACCAGTCTGGTCACCATCACTCTCATTCCCACTCCCTGCCTTCAAATTCTCCTACAATAGGTTCTGGGTGTGGACACAGCCAGGATAGCCTGGCAGTGAGAGCTGCATTTGTACATGCTTTGGGAGATTTGGTACAGAGTGTTGGTGTACTAATAGCTGCATACATCATACGGTTCAAGGTAATATGATTGCTAATTTTTCTGTTTGAAAATACATTTAATTTCAATTTATATTGGCTATTTTGCCTCTTTTTCCCAAGTAAACGGAGCACATATTTATCTCAGGGCCTTTGCTCAGTTCTGTTCTGTGAATATTAAAACTAAAGTTGAGTGTTTTATATCAGTATGCTGGACACCAATGCCAATTTTATTCATTTTACATTGATGTAAGCCATTAGTATAGTTCTTTTGTTAGCAGTAAACACAATGTATCATCTCATGAGATACTTAATGTGTAGCTGGCCTTGATAGTGTTTTCACAGGAGAACTCAATTTTAAATCTTGTCAGCAAACTAGATAGTGAAATGTGCACTGGGCTAGAAATCCAAGGATCTGAGTTCTAATCTTGGCTGTGCAATTAGCCCTTCGATCTTGAGGAAGTCCCTCAATGCTAAACTAGAGTTCCTTCCTTTTTATTATGACAGGCTTAGATCAAAGGGCTACTGAAATTCCTTCCAGACCTGGGCGTGGTAGGGCCTGCCTGTAGTCTCAGCTATTAAGAAAGCTGGACAGAAGAATCCCTTGAGCCTAGGAGTTTGAGGCCAGCCTGGGAAGTATAGTAAGACATTGTCTCTAAAACAGACTCCTTTAAGCTCTTACATTCTATGATTCTGGGTGGAAGATGTAGGGAAGAACAAGCAATTAAACTTCTGGAAATAGGTCCCATGAGGAAAGACATTAACATTCTAGAAAACAGTGAAGATGTTTCTCAATTATAATATCCAGGTTTTAAAGGTATTCTCCAATCCCACTAAAGAAAGCAAAGAACAGGGAATATATGCCTTGTGTTGCTTTATGTCTGTTTTATGTCTGTCTACATTTAATCATAAACTTTGATCTATTATCTTTTAGCCAGAATACAAGATTGCTGATCCCATCTGTACATATGTATTTTCATTTCTTGTGGCTTTTACAACATTTCGCATCATATGGGATACAGTAGTTATAATACTAGAAGGTAAGATTTCACTAGTATCCCCATTATGGGTTTATTACTTCTCCAAAGCAAATTGGGAGTCAGGGAAGAGAGTTTAAGATAAAATTACATCTTCTTCTTTCTGCTGTTACTTGTTAGGCTCTGTAACACTACCTTACATGTGCATATGTACTATAAGAGTCAATGCACTCTCCCATCTGCCACCCATTTGACCCTTACAGTAGCCAAGCAAAGTAGGGAAGGCAAACAATGAGATAAATTATCTCCATTTACAAGCAAGAAAATTGAAGTTCAGGAGGATAATTTACCTTGGTTGAGGTCGTGCTGCTAATAAATAGAGCTAGGACAAGAATGCAACGCTTTTGATTCTCAATGTGATTATGTTCAGTTGTTTATTCTTTAATTCCCATTTAACTTGGGACTTACTTATATTTACAGCATCCTTGTCCTGCTGATATTACGTGTAACCATGAAAATAAAAGTTCCCACTGATAGGTTTATTATTATTGAATGTTTGTCCCTTTATTCTTTTTCTTTTCTTTATCCTGGATTGTCTATTAAATGAAACATTCTAGTTTGATTCTTTTTTTAGAATCAAAATGTGATTCTAAAGTGAGAATGAACTTTTTAAGTAGGTATTAATCTCTTGTATATATCCTACATCTTTAGTAAAAATATATATGCATGGTGTATCTTGAGATATTGATATATTTTAAAACATCTGTTTAAACTGAATTGGGCAAAGCCATTTATTTTCTTTGAAAAAATGTCTTATCAGTAATGTAAAACCATTTTTTTCAAGGTAAACTTTACTTATAAATTATATATTCCTATCTAATAGGTGTACCAAGTCATTTGAATGTAGACTATATCAAAGAAGCCTTGATGAAAATAGAAGATGTATATTCAGTGGAAGATTTAAATATCTGGTCTCTTACTTCAGGAAAATCTACTGCCATTGTTCACATACAGCTAAGTATGTGTCTGATAGTAAATGCAGGGCCTGGGGTTGGTGGATTTCTATCTTTAGAGCTAAACATCTGTGCTTATAATTAAGTAGGAAGACTTAATCTGCTGAAAAGACTTGTCTTAAGGGAGGAGTGAGGCTCTTCAGAAGGTAAGTTGTAGATCATATTAATTAGCAGAACAATAATTTTTGATATCTTTGAAATGAGGCATTATAATTTGTAAATTGATGTTTTCAGATTAAAGGCATTAAAATATATTTTACATGCTCTTTTCTACATAGGAAATGCTAGATTCTTATTTTTTTAATTTCTTTAAGGCATTTGCAGATATTATATTTTTACAGAATAATACACATATGTATGAAGTTTTTTTTGTTTCTGTTTTTTTTTTTGGGGGGGGGACGGAGCCTCAAGCTGTCACCCTGGATAGAGTGCTATGGCATCACAGCTCACAGCAACCTCCAATTGCTGGGCTCAAGCGAGTCTCCTGCCTCCGCCTCCCAAGTAGCTGGGACTACAGGCGCCCGCCACAACACCCGGCCAATTTTTGGTTGCAGCTGTCATTGTTGTTTGGCGGGCCCAGGCTGGATTTGAACCTGCCAGCTCAGGTGTACATGGCTGACACCTTAGCCCATTGAGCCACAGGTGCCGAGCCTGAAGTTTTATTTTTAAAAGTGCAAAAAATCTTTTTAAGGACAGGCCTATAGTGATGTCTAGTATTCTTTCCCTGAGAGTTGACTGAAGAGATTGGAATAATGAGAAGCCATTATGGATGTGTAAACTGGCATACTTCTTTTAACAGAGTAGCTTAGAGAGGATACAAATCAGACAAATAAAAATACACTGACAGTATAAGGGTTTTTTTTTTTTTCACTTTTTCACTAATGTGTAACTATGTACAATGAATAGTAATGATTTTTTTTTTTTTATATTGCAGTTCCTGGAAGTTCATCTAAATGGGAGGAAGTACAGTCCAAAGCAAACCATTTATTGTTGAACACATTTGGCATGTATAAATGTACTATTCAGCTTCAGAGTTACAGGCAAGACATGGACAGAACTTGTGCAAATTGCCAGAGTTCCATTCCCTAATATTATATATTTTGGGAACTACTGCCTTATTATCTTGCAGTCACAGACTTGAGAGCAATAAATGCAAACCCAAATGAGAAAATGGGATCCCTGACAGCTGTGTCCATATCAAGTACCAGTCTCTCAGTCACCCCAGCCTGACAATGCTAGTCTCTGTTTAATGGTAATTGAGACTTCACCATGATTTTCAAGTGAAGATATTTTCAAAACATTGTTTACAGAATGAGATGTGACTCTACGGATACCTCATAGAAGACAATCCAAGATCATACTTCATTAATTTGACAGAATACTTGTCTTAAAGGAAGCATCAAGAATTCAGTATTTGCATTTAAAAATACTTTTTAAAGGCCGTTTTATATCAAGCCAATGCTGGAACACTGAATTTTTAAATTATGTAATCTTGACACCCACCTTCTGGAATTGCTGCTCTCTTTTTACGGAAGTTATTTCTCAACAGATTTCAGAAAGTACTACTTATCCAGAGAATGGAATAAGCATGTATTCCTAAAACATTCCTCAGAAATGTTTTATTTCTCAAATAAGTCTTAATATAGTTATACTTTTAAACAAGTTTTTCCAGATGCTACAGAGCTTTGAAACTCAAAATTAACATTATTGATTATATTTAACCTTAGAACCAAATCTTTACCTATTGTGGTCACTGTTATTAAATTATTTAGCAAATATTTTCAATATTAATCTAAATGACAGAAAGTAGTCTTAAACTCAAATTACTATATGATGATTTAAACAAAATAAAGTAGCAAGGATGGAATATGGAGTTTCAGATTTGTGTCTCCCCAAAATCACTTTGATTGTTAATGGAATTGTCTTAAAAATAACAAGAGAGTACAAAAGGTAAACAGTGATCCTCTGTCCCTGTAAGAATGCCAATAATTTGTATAAAAAGTTTGGTACTTTGGTTTCTGCCTCCATACCAAATAATCTGTGTGTGTCTTTCAGGGTGAAATTAAGGTTCAGTTTGTAATACTTTTACATGTAGAGTAACCATGTTATTCCAGAGAGAATTTCTGTTTTGCAATGTGGGTTAGAGATTCTCCGTGAACCCCATAAAACCTAAGATATAATTTTGAGATTTTTCCAACAATACCATAGCAGAACAGTCCAAAGGAGTTGAGAGAAGATAATACTTTGAAAAAGCAGAAATGTAAAGGGTTTTTGACCTAATGTGTGTGTTTAAAAGCACTAAGGCAGCAGTTCTCAACCTGTGGGTCGTGACCCACAGGAACTGTATTAAAGGGCTGTGGCATTAGGAAGGTTGAGAACCACTGCACTAGGGTGTATTGTAGGCAGATAAGTTTCCAAACTGAAGTCAACATAATTGGTAACAGTTGTGTTAAAGAGGCAGCTTTGATTATTCCTGTTTCATTTTGCAATCACTGATTTTGAGTTACTTATGCACATTGGGAGTCCCTTTTCGATAGGGACAGTTTTTTCTTTGTTTGTTTTTTTTTTTTTTTTTTTTTTTAGCAGTTTTTGCCCAGGGCTGGGTTTGAACCCGCCACCTCCGGCATATGGGGCCGGCCTCCTACTCCTTTGAGCCACAGGCGCCACCCGGAACAGTTTTTTATACTAAGAATGGATATGGTTCTTGGGCTCCTCAGAGAATCAGTAGATTGACAATGTATCCAGCAAGTTGTGAGTGGAAATTTGAGATAGGCATGACTTAATATAAATGAAAAATAGGAAACACATTTCATCTTTCTCCCAAGTACCTTCCTATATGTAAACCTAAGGTAAGAAAACCTGGACTTAAGTAAAAGATTGTTGGGAGTTAAAGGTATCCAAAAAAAGGATTGATGGTACCTAATAAAACCCAATAGATGTTGAATTGAATTGAATTGAAAATTTACTTTATGGGATTCTTATTGTAAAGTCATTTAAAATAATGATTTGAGCCAGGCGGCTCACACCTGTAATCCTAGCATTCTGGGAGACTGAGGTGAGTATATTGCTTGAGCTCACAAGTTCAAGACCAGCCTGAGCAAGAGCAAGACCTCATCTCTACTAAAAATAGAAAAACTGAGGCAAGAGGATTACTTGCACCCTAGAGTTAGAGGTTGCTGGGAACTATGATGATGCCATAGCACTCTACCTAGGGCAATAGCTTAAGACTCTGTTATTAAAAAAAAGATAATGATCTGAATTTCTCAAAAATTTTAGGAGTGTATAAACTATGTCAAAATACTCTTAAATATAAAAGGCAAGTAAGAACAAATAAGAGCTATTTTGTGGATCCCTGAACTTTTCTGGACTTTGGGTATCTAGCAAGAGAAAGGAAAAGTTATACATTATTCACTATCTATTATACTTGTTTCTTGTAAACTTTCCCTTATATTTAAAGGCAGATCTTGCTTTTCATATCACCCTATTCCTTAAAAAGTTATTTGAAAAAGCTAAAATTCATTTGAGGATTAAAAAGGATCCTTTTGCAAATTACAGAAACCTTGAAAACTTTTGTAAATCTTTAACAATCATATTCTGCTTAAAGTGAGGTATGCATGAAGTTTCCTGTGCTTTGTTTTTGTAGCAAGAACTACAGATTTTGTGTTTGTACTTTATGGAGTCCATTAGATTTGGGAATTGATAGATTTCACTTTGGTAATTTGACAAAACCCACAGAGACAGACAAATTCTCTTCTTAATTTAGCAGAGACTGCACAGGTTCTGACAAAGAGTGTTTGGTCTGTCCTTCACTAGTTGAGCAACAACCATGGATTACACTTCTCTGCTGAGTTCACAAAGAGGTATTGCCCTATAAAAGCAGAGGCTGATTTGGACAAACATGTAACATTGTTTTTTTGTTGTTTTTTTTTTTGTAGAGACAGAGTCTCACTTTATCGCCCTCAGTGGAGTGCTGTGCAGTCACAGCTCACAACAACCTCCAGCTCTTGGGCTTAGGTGATTCTCTTGCCTCAGCCTCCAGAGTAGCTGGGACTACAGGCGCTCGCCACAACACCCAGCTATTTTTTGATGCAGTTTGGCCAGGGCCGGGTTTGAACCCGCCACCCTCGGTATATGGGGCCGGCGCCCTACTGGTAGGACAACAGAACAGATCATGTTAAAACTTGGCAGTTCTTCAGTGTGATGTATTTGAATTAATATTTGCAGATAATCAAGAGTTAGCTTGTGTACATAAACCTGTGTTTCACAACTCTTGAGCAGATGCAGCCTTTTGATTTAGGAAAACTCTTGTTTCACTAACAAGTATGCTGCCTTTGAAATCTAATGAGAATATAGTTTAGTAAGGCATATTTCAGAGGGCTTTGATATGTAGAACTAGAAATGATATGTAGTCCTTAACTAGGACTATTGTTAAGTCCTCTATATGTTTCCACTAGCTATGTAATGTGAGCACAGGTTTTCACATTTGTAATTTCCACCAGTATTGTTTGCTAAATCACAGAGTTTTTTTATTTTATTGTTTTCTTTTCAACTTTGGGTGCTTTATTTCCATTTGGTAAAAGTTAAGTTTCCAGATCTCAGAAATCTCGTTCTTGAAGAGATGGTATTTCTTGAAGCCAAATGTCCCAGCTGACAGTGTTTGTCTTCAGTGGAATTTCCCCATAATTAGACATGGTCAACATCACATACCTTTTAATGTGAGGAAAGTCATCCACAGAAAAGGAACCACTTAGAAATGTATTTCTAGGTGGTGAAGAACCTTTTTTTTTTACTTTTCTTTTTTTGAAAGAACCTTTTTTTTAATTGTTCCTTATCCAGATTTCTCTGCACACTAAACTTCACAGAGTAAGTATATTAGGAATAGACTATACAGTGCAGCCACAGTGAAAATCATTGCTAATAAGACTTTGGGTTACGTTCTCAAATGACCATTCTTACAGCCTTTGTATTAATCATTCACTTCTGAAACAAGCTTCAGTTAGCTAAATTTTTTTCTTTGGATGCATTTGTATTAACTGTTTCAACATAATGAATAAAATGTTCTTACAGAATTTGAGCCCCTTCGAGATGAAGTTTTCAGCCATTTTGCTATTGACTCTGCCTTGTATATAGTAAATTTAAAGTTACAGAATGTGTTCCTAGATATAAGATTTGTTCATTTAGTTCAGTTTGTCTTTGAACCATGCTTAGCTCATGAACCAGTCAGGGATTAGTCATAAATGAACAGTGACACCTTGTCATGTGCTGTGTCGAAGGGAGACAAGTCTTATCTCCACATTATTAATGAAGTTTCATATCTCTGTAGTCAAAATACCATTTGCACACCCTAACCCCAGATCTGTCATGTGAATCCTGTCAGCCAGGCCTTCGGATTTGTTTTACTGATTGCCTATTGAATATATTTTTGATCTCGGTGGGAGCATGCAAATTGAAGAGAAGAAAAATTGTTGTAGGAGTTCCTTTATGTTAAACTATGTGCGCATTCAGTCCAGTCAGTCACTGAATTCTTGCTTACAAAGGATTTAACCTGGTCTTCCAATCATATTGTGAGGACCAACGAACATTTTCTGCATTTTGGTAAGACTGAAAAACATATAGAGATTATCCCAGTTAAATCTATGATAGTGTCTATTTAAATAGTGCAATTAAGTATATTCACAAATAACTGCAACATAAAATTGAAGTGTGCCAGTATATCAGCTTTCTATCTGGAAGACACTGTATATTTGGAATGCTTATACTTCTCTAAATAAATGTTATTAAATAAGCCATATCACAGATTAAGAAATTGTATATACTTTTCTATATGCTCCTTTAGAAACCAGGTATTTTGCATATGATTGACTTGAGAAAGATTTTGAAACTGGGGTTTGTCCATGTAATTAGATCAAATTATATGTATATGTACTGTATTTGCAATTTTCAAATTGTAATTTCCTATACATTTATTAAATAAAGTATTGTTTTGCCATGTGGTTTATTAATAAGTGAAAATGTACAGTCCCTTAATTTTTTGCTCTTTTTATTGAACAAGTAATACTAGTATACCTAGAAATATATTCTTCTTAAAAAGAAAGCATTGGAAAATAGGTTATAACCTCTCTAGTTGTATAATCTCAGATTATAATGCCTTCTGGAAAAAATCTTCTAGATAGGAAAAAAGATATTAAAAGAACCCTTCTCTTTTGGTGTGGGTATCTCGTAATGTTTCTACAGTCCTAGCAACAATGGCAGAAAAATAAAGAAGACAATAGTGTGGGCCAGGGTCAGGAAACTGTGCCTCACAGACCAAATCTGGCCTGCAGCCTGTTTCGTTTGTCCCAAGAGCTAAGAATGGCTTTTGCATTTTGGTTCCAAAATAAGTAGGATGAAAATAACTTCAAATAAATTTAATTGTCCATAAATAGTTTTTGGAACAGAGTATATTCATTCAATTATGTGTTGTCTGTGGCCACTCATACTACTTTGGCAGAGTTGAGACGTTACGACAATATAAGATATTTACTATCTGGCCTTTTACAGGAAAAGTTTGACAGCTCCTACTGCAGACTGTTGTACTATGTTGAGGGTAGAACAGCAGATGTGGATGCAGGCTCTTTTGGAGCCTGCTTAGAAGATTTCGTGACTGGCAAATCTGAGCCCATCTGAGTCACCAAAGGTTTTTTCTCTCCCTTGACCTTATTTCTTTTTCTTTAATCCCCTTTGGGTTGGGGCTAAATATAAGAGTAGCAAGATTTCAATATTATTCACGTATCATATGTTCTATCTCTAGTATATTAGTCATTGATGTACGTTTGGTTTTAGAAGCTTTTCTCCTCTTTTAAGATAACATGATACTGAAATTGGGACATCTCAATCACTAGCAAAGCAATTTTCTTCCCAGCCACACCATGATCACCAGGATAATTTAAGTATACTTTACAACTTAAAAGCTTATGGATTTTTTTTTAGATTTTTCACGTGTTATAACAAAAAAAGAAAAAAAGGAAATAAAAATATGTATAGAATACCTTACGTAGTTTGTGCCAACTGGGAGCTCACAAATGAAAAATCACATTTTATCTGCAAAATAAGATGAAAATTGGTTATATGTTCTTCAAAGTCAAGTTTCCTAGGAAAATACAACTGTATTTTAAAAGGAATAATAGGGCGGCACCTGTGACTCATCGAGTAGGGCACCAGCCCCATATACCGAAGGGGCCTCCCCAAACTGCAAAACAGAAAAATAGCTGGGCAATGTGGTGGGCGCCTGTAGTCCCAGCTGCTCGGGAGGCTGAGACAAGAAAATTGCCTAAAGCCCAGGAGTTGGAGGTTGCTGTGGGTTGTGTGACACCATGGCACTCTACTGAGGGTGATAAAGTGAGGCTCTGTCTCTACAAAAAAAATAAAAGGAATAATAAAATATAGTTATAAATAAGATAATGCTAGTAAATACTGAGATGTTATATTATTATTTGATTACCTGGTTAGAGTTCTATTTTGATGGGTTTTTCTTTCTATGTCACATGTTAAATATTTATTTGGGGTAACAGTCTTAATAAGCTCTCGTTTATGCTAAACTTTTATTTAATATAGTCATAGAATAATATTTTTGATTATATTTCTACTCTATTGTGGTCTCATTATAATTGCTATAAACTGTGAAGTAAACTACACATAACTAGGAAGTATGAAGCCCTGTGACTAAATATAATCTCTACATGAATCATGTGTTTAAGATTAGGAGTTTTAAAAATCCAGCCTCAGTGGCATATCACCAAATGTATCATTTTCACAGTATTCTGGCTTAACAGGCTCTCATGTAATCTTTACAGAGCATTATAAACCGTAAAGCTTGGCCATAGAAGTAGTACCCAATAAACACGAAGATGATACTTTGTGAATTGCCAAATAGCTTTCTGTATCTCTGCTTTTCCAGAATTTGTTCTAGCTTGATTTTCAGATTCCCACTGTCACTTGCCTGTTTTTGCACATTGATTTGTTGTTTGCTGGGGTGATTTTTAACACTTTTATTCACTTTAACAAAATGTCGACATTATGGAAAAAATGTGGGCTGGTTTTTCTCCAAAATATATTCAGCTATTTCTTGGTGAGAGAGTGGGATTTTTTTTTTTTTTTTTTTAAGACAGAGCCTCAAGCTGTCACCCTGGATAGAGTGCCGTGACATTACAGCTCACAGCAACCTCCAATTCCTGGGCTCAAACGAATCTCCTGCCTCCTCCTCCCAAGTAGCTGGGACTACAGGCACCTGCCACAATGCCTGGCCATTTTTGGTTGCAGCCATCATTGTTTGGTGGACCCGGGCTGGATTCGAACCCACCAGCTCAGGTGTACGTGGCTGGCACCTTAGCCACTTGAGCCACAGGCACCAAGCTGAGAGTGGGATATCTTTAATAGGAAATATTGTTACAAGACATCATGAAAGCAACTCTAGTCCCAGGGTAAAACAGACAACCTCTGCTTCCTTGACTTTCCTAGGATTTGAAGATCTGACTCCACTTCCTTTCTAAAGGAACCCTGCTAACAGTTTTAATGGTTACAGAGATATTTGCCTTTGAACGGTGATCACAGTGACTATTTGACCTCAGTCAGGGCATAAATAAGGATTGGAGTGAAGGTGGGAAATATTTCCGGGACCTCCCTTCTTTTATCTGTCATGGTTACCTGGGAAGACTATAGGGAAAATCCTGGTCCAACAGGCTCTTACTACTTGGTAGTTTGACTGAAGTTTCAGCATTATCAGAACACAATCCTGTTCTATCCTTTCTTTGCTTTATATAAGAATGTTTTCCAAAGTCTGGGTTATTTTTAAAATCCCTAAGACAGAGTGTTATATAATTTAGTATATTAGTCATTGATGTACATTTGGTTTTAGAAGCTTTTCTCCTCTTTTAAGATAACATGATACTGAAATTGGGACATCTCAAAAAGTTGATTCAATTATTTGGAAATAGTTGCTTTCTATGTGGATTCAGAATATTTCCAAATGGTATCAATTTCATAGTCATTCAACCAAGGATTTTTTTAAAGCATGTAGTATGGGAAAATATTTATTTATGTATTTTTTTTATGTCAAGTTAATGATAGGGAACAACCAACCAGGTCAAATTGATATTTGATTTGTTAGCTAGAATCCTTCTTGTGGGCTCAGTGCCTATGGCTCAATGGGCTAAGGCGCCAGCAATCCAGCCCAGGCCTGCCAAACAACAATGACGGCCGCAACCAAAAAATGGCCAGGCATTGTGGTGGGCGCCTGTAGTCCCAGCTACTTGGGAGGTGGAGACAAGAGACTCGCTTGAGCCCAGGAATTGGAGGTTGCTGTGAGCTGTGATGCCACGGCTCTCTACCCAGGGGGATGGCTTGAGGCTCTGTCTCAAAAAAAGAAAAAAAAAATCCTTTTTGTGGTTATGTCCCGCACTCAAGAGGTGTGCCACACCTCCCACACTGTGCCCATTCACCCTTCCCTTCCTCCCCTGAACCAAGAATTTTTGAAAGCCATCTCCCTGCCACTGAACATGCTATGGAAATAGAGTAAAAAAACTGCTGTGAATTTTAAGTTAAACAAGAAATAAGACAATGTTATGTTTTTAGAGGGCATCTTGGGCCCTACCCTCACTCCTGCAGAGGTAACGTCACACTTGTCTCCCATTAGGGAGAGTTTCAAAAACCATCACCTGTAGTAGGATAAAGTCCATCTTCTTCATGATGACATCGGAGGCCTGATGTGGTCACTACTTAGCAGACTACAACAAAGTTCCCTCCTTGCACCACCACCACATCCTACATCTGATGTGTGAGCCGTATCAAACTACAGTCAGCTTCGGTTAACCAGAGAAATAAATAATTGCCAACACTTATTGAGCCCTTACTACATTCCAGACACTGCTGTGAACTTTCTATGTAATCCTTATGATGGTGCTGTGAGGAACACTACAATCCTCACAAGGAGAGTTTAAGTAAATTGCCCAAAGTCATGGGTAGAATTGTAACCCAGGATAGAAGGTCACAGACAACTCTTAAATAAGAATTATTTATTTCTAGTAACATGTAATACAAAATTTGCTATGTTTCTTGAGTTTTTGTCTTTTGGGATAGAACTATACTGAATCGTCCCCACAAGCTCTTCTGATCATCCCTTCCTCTCTCCTCAGCCCTCACAGCCATGATTGGGAAGCACTGGGACTTGAGCCACAGAGGCTGCCACTGCTTCACTGCTGGACTTTACTTCCCCATTCACACCTGATCTTGTTGTGAGGGGAAGGGGCAGTGGCATGTTACAACGTACTACAGCATCTGCAGGTCATAGCAGTCCCTCCGATCTTAAATCAATGCACAAATGGTTGGAGAAAGGGAAGAGAGTCTAATTCAAGGAGAAGCCATCACCAGGACAGGGTGGAGACAAACAGCTCAGAAATGCACAGAGAATGTGAACCCATTGCAAACAAAAACATAATCCTCTGATAATTCACAGAAATATCCAGGAAGTCATTGAACTTCTCACAAGTCACAGATGTAAGGGTTAAAACTGATTTACCTTGATTGGGGGTGGGGTAAGCAGTTGTTATCTGGGTTAGTGACTAGGTAGCTGCAAACCAAATGTTTAGATGCTTTGCTTGTGAGATCGCACAGACACAGGCTCTTCTCGGACCAGGCTGCCTCGGCTTCCATCCTGGCTCTCCCTCCCTATCAGTGTGATTTTGGGGAAAGTCACTGAACTTCTCTGTGCTTCAGTTTCTCCATCTGGAAATGGGGATAATAAATGTCCTTACCTAATGTGGTTTTTATGGGGATTAAAGAAGTTATATTACAAAAGTGCTGAGAACACACAAAACTCAAATGCCAGCTATTATCACTATGAGTTAACTTTTTACAAATGCACTACATGTTATTTTCTGCGTAACTAATGGAGGATTGCCTTATCTTACAGCGGCCCAAACAAGGCACATTTTATCCTCTGCTACTTTGCTTCCCTCTTTATCTGGAAGATCTTTCTCCCAATTTCTTTAACTCACTAAAACCAACTGCCCCTGAAGACACTACTCCAAAAGCATCATCTGCAAAAACAATTTTCTGCTCTCCTCTGCTCTTCCCTCTGCTCCATCTGGTGACCACAGACTGCCCAGTTACCCTCTGCTCCATCTGGTGACCACATACTGCCCAGTTACCACAAGCCCACTGGGGCAGGACCTAGGTCTTCTCTTTGAATTTCTAGTCTGGGAGACCCAGGAGGGCTGGATAAATATTCCCACGGTTATGAACTACATATTCGTTACATATCTATTTTTGCACAGTAAATTTTGAAAGAGCCTTAAGAACCCCCACTGTCAATGCACTAATCTCTTTCCTATAATGTAACTGAAGCCCCATCATGAAGCTTTTCTATAAAAATACTCTAGATTGGTCATAGCTATGCAAGTCTTTATGGTTGTTTTCTTTTTTTTTTTTGTAGAGACAGAGTCTCACTTTATCGCCCTCAGTAGAGTGCCGTGGCATCACACAGCTCACAGCAACCTCCAACTCCTGGGCTAGGTGATTCTCTTGCCTCAGCCTCCCACATAGCTGGGACTACAGGCACCTGCCACAACGCCCAGCTATTTTTCTGTTTTTGCAGTTCGGCCGAGGCTGGGTTTGAACCCGCCACTTTCGGTATATGGGGCCGGCGCCCTACTCGATGAGCCACAGGTGCCGCCCTATGGTGGTTTGCTTTACCTGTTTAAGATTGCAATAAAAATTAGGTACTTTTCTGAAATACCTCAGATAATTATATAATTAATCACAACTAAATTATTGTTAATAGCCAGCAGTTATTATAGAACATGATAATATCTGAGGCCATTGGTAGCGATAAGCTGGTTCCTGACAATTCTAGTCTTGCTGATGACAGCTCGTTTTTGTAAAAGACTTTCTTCTTAAAGGCTGAATCAATAACATGATTCCTTTCAGCTTGAGATTAAGTAATAGTTCACATTACTGTCGCCCTCAGTAGAGTGCCGTGGCATCACAGGTCACAGCAACCTCCAACTCCTGGGCTCAAGCGATTCTCCTGCCTCTGCCTCCCAAGTAGCTGGGACGACAGGCACCTGCCGCAACACCCAGCTGTGTTTTGGTTACAGCCATTATTGTTGTTTGGATTCGAACCCACCAATTCAGGTGTATGTGGCTGGCGCTTTAGCCACTTGAGCCACAAGCACCAAGCCAGTATTAATGGATTTTAAAATCAATAATCTAGGCTGGTCATGATGGCTCATGCCTATAATTGCAGCACTTTGGGATGCTGAGGTGAAAGGATTGTTTGAAGCCAGGAGTTTGAAACCAGCCTAGGCAACATAGCAACATCCTATCTCTACAAAAAATAAAAAAAATGGGCATAGTGGCACACACCTGAAGCCCTAGCTACTCAGAAGACTGAAGCAGGAGAATTACTTGAGCCCAGAAATTTGAGGCCTCAATGAGCTATGCTCATGCCACTGCATTCTAACCTGAGTGTCAGAGCAAAACCCTGTCTCCAAAAAAAAAAAAAAACCACTTTTCTTCAATATCCTTCTTAAAAAAAAAAAAAGAAGAAAAATCACTAATCTTTATCCTTACTTTATTCTTATTTAACCAAATATATACAAAATACAGTAGAACCTCCATAGTTGACCACCTGCCTACAATGACCACCTTCTTAAGTTGACCTACTTTTTATAGACCAGACATGCGCCACATGTACATATCAGCACAGTAGGCCTAGTTCCTTATGTTGGCAATCTCTATATATTGACCAGTTTGTTACAGTCCCTTGGGTGGTCAACAGAGATTCTACTTTATATTGTATTAAAGATAGAAGAACTGATTCTGGTTCCAGCTTTGCTAAGTGTGTCTCATTGGACAAGTTACTCCTTTGCTGGGCCTTAGCCTGGCTGTCTGATTAGTAATAATAACAATTGGTTGTTTAGTACTATACATGCGATGCACTGTTCTAAAAACTTTTGTGTTATTAATTTAATAAACCCTACCAATCAGCCCTGTGAGATATTATTATCTCTATTAAAGGATGAGGAAACGGATGCAGAGAAAGGTTAAGTATCTTGTCCAAGGTTAACGAGTAAGGAACAGAGCTGGGATTCCACTCCAGTCTAACTCCAGCATTCTGGCTCTTAGTCTTTAAGATGAGATCAGAGCAGGGACCAACCTTGTCAAGTATCTGCCCACAGAATTCTCTAATGTTCTCAGAGAGTTGGCGTCAGGCCACAGTAAGGACCTGTCTGCATGAGCAGCTGTGTGGGTGGGGAGGGCTGTGAGTGAGGAGGACAGTGCAGGAAACAGTGCCTTATCTATCAATAATTGGCCATCTGGATGTACATGTTGCCTTAACTCTGTCCCCATCTCTCCTAGAACTGCCAGGAGCTTTCTGACGTTGTTCACAAATAACAACCCTGAAGGGGCTATGCTTTACTGCCTTTTCTCCTGTACACTTTACCAGTGAGACACCAAGGAGAGACAGCATAGTGCAATGGGAAGGAGAAGGTTCAGATCCAGTCTGCAATAGGTTCAGTTTCAGCTCTGTGAAGTTCAGAGCTCTTGATTTTGGTAAGAGTCTAAATCTCTTTAAGCCCTTTTGTCTTCATCTGTATGAGAATAACACCCTGAAAGTCACAAAATGGCTTTAAGGATTAGAGTAATGTGCCTAACATATCTCACACAGTGCTTGATATTCAATAAATTGTTTTATCTTTCCTCCACTCCTCATTCTGTGATTGAGAAATTAAAGGAGTCTGTACTGCACATGTCTAGTTAACAGTCTAATTCAGGTAGATTCTGTTATCACAGATTAATCTGAGGATGGAAAGAAACTTGACAGTAACAGGTTTTATGACACATCATTTCATACATATCAGCTACTCCTAAATGAGGAAGAATTGACCTTGAGTTTGAATCCAGGTGCACTTGGTGTAACTTTGGGTAAGTTACTTGACCTCATTGGGCTGTTTTTTCCACTGGTACATTGGGTGTGTTGGGGGAGGGGGATCTCGTAATATGTGTTTCCTGCCCTCATAGGACAGTCACGAGCACTAAATGATAATGCAGACTTGGCTCCTGTAGCCCAGTGGTTAGGTCGCTGGCCATATACACTGGGGCTGGAAGGTTTGAACCTGGCCCAGGCCTGCTAAAACAACGACAACAGCAACAAAAAAATGGCCAGGCATTGTGGCAGGCGCCCATAGTCCTAGCTACTTGGGAGGCTGAGGCAAGAGAATCACTCAAGCCCAAAAGTTTAAGGTTCCTGTGAGCTGTGATACCATGACACTCTACCGAGGATGACAAAATGAGACTCTGTCTCAAACAAACAAACAAACAAAATGACAATGCATATAAAGTTTCCAGCATATGTTATACACTAATATGTTAGTGTTCAATAAATGGTGGCTATCATTGTTATTCCTATTTTGGTTTCCTAAGCTTCCCTGGCCTCAGTAGAGGCTTTCCAGATACCCTAGAAACAGGTTAAAGTTACAGACAAATATACAAGGAGGATGCAGAGTCTGCTTTACAAATGAGTCACAACAGTCCCAGCACAGAACATGCCATCAGCTAAGGAATGACCTCCTAGCACAGCCCCTTCCCTCGTCCTGATACCTATAGGCTACAGGGGGAGGGGGTTGCTCTGGGGAATATGTCCAGGAGCAGAATCTGATCAGTCACAAGCAGATGGACCTAAAAATCCTTAGGAAGCCTCCTGGTTCAATACATCCACACCCACTAAATCATGTATTAAAAATAGTTTTTCTCTGGAAAGAGACCTAATTAGAGATGTGTCTATGTCATGTCACAGTGACAGAATGAGAGCTCAGAGTGCATCTCGTTCCCATAAACTGGATCTCCCCTGTGTTCTCCCACACCCCACTCCAGGACAGGCACAGCTAGTACCAGCAAAGGTCCTCCTCTTCCCCTCCCTTTCACAATAAATGCTCCATACATGCACCTGAAACACCAAGTTCACCAACAACTGCTCCCCACACTCCAGGCCATCACCCCCACCCCTGTGCCTGCTGCTCACCTTTGCAGGTTACCTCAGTAAGAGAGGGAGAGCCTTGATCTCTCACCCAACCCCAAACCCCTCCTGGGGCCATCTCAACAGCCTAAACAGATTTGAACTACTCTAGTTCATAACTACACTGGATTCTTCCTCCCATTTCTCAGTGGAATTCAATGTTGGATATACCCAGAGACCAGCCAACACCTGATGACAGACAAGGTCCACGTCTGTCTGTCCTATCCCATCCTTAGTGTTTACCACACTGCATGGCACAAAGTGGCCTCAATAAAGTTTTACTCAACGAAGAGTGAATAAATTTAGATTTTAAAGGAGTGAAAATCTCTCCCTGATATACAGCTGGAGTAATGAATATACTCTAGAATTGTGTTATCTAATATGGTAGCCACTAGCCACATTTGGCTATTTAAATGTAAGTTTAAATTAATCAAAATTAAAATCCATTATATGATCCAGGTGTTCCATTCTTGGGTATTTACCCAAGAAAAATGAGAGCAATGTAAATGTAAATAAATATTTACACAAAGACTTGTGTAATGATGCTCATAGCAGCTTTATTTGCAATGTCCAAAAACTGGGGGGGGGGGACAAATATTAATCCACAGATGAATAGATAAAACAAATTGTGGTATGTCCATACAATAGCATTATATTGGGTGGTATGTCCATACAATGGCATTATATTGGGCAGGGCAGGAGGAGGGATTATAAAAATAAGTAAATAAATAAAACAAGAGCCTAGGATTTTTGGAGCAGATTTATGCTTTGTGGAGGGCTATGCAGATGGCTCCTGATGGCTCTCTTGCCACTCTGACTTCCTGTGATACTACAGCAGCACTGTTCAACAGAACTTTCTACAATGTTAATGTTCCATACATACACTAAGCAAAATGGTAACCACAAGTCCTGAAATATGGCTAACGTAATTTAGGATAATGGTGATTTTAGGCAAGGAGGATGGAGGCAGAGATTGGGAATACATTCAAAGTGTGGAACGGGATTTCTAACCAGGAGAATACTGGGGTGGGGGCGCAGTGGCTCAATCCTAGCACTCTAGAAGGCTGAGGTGAGTGGATTGCTTGAGCTCAGGAGTTTGAGACTAGTCTGATCAAGAGTGAGACCCCATCTCTACTAAATATAGAAAACTAGCTGGATATTGTGGCAGGCACCAGCTATTAGGGAGGCTGAGTCAAGAAGATTGCTCAAACCTGAGAGTTTGAAGTTGCTGTGAGCTATAATGCCACAGCCCTCTATCGAGGCTACAGAGTGAGCCTCTATCTCAACAAAATAAAAATAAATTTTAAAAAAGTCATGATTCAGAAATATAAACCAATGAAACAAAATAACTATGCCAGAAATCCCTACATTACAGAAAATTTCTATTCAATGGACAGAGGATAACAAAATCACCCAAAGGAATCACACTTAAATTCTGCTAATTTATGGATGAATAAATAAGAATGAGTTGAAGAGGAAAAATGAAAGTTGATTCATATCTTTCACCTCATGCTGCACAAAATTCTGAATTAGGATATTCTCTGGAAGAGAATACTTTAGAGATACATTAGCTCTTGGAGATACATTGGAGAAAATCTATATACCATGTCCCTGCCTAGAAATACACAACATGCATTTTTATCTCTTTTTTTCACTGTTTTCTTGCAAGACTTATAGTACATGCTGAATAAGTTGTTTTGTTCAACGAATAAATTAGTGCTAAGTGCTATGATAAAGGAAGTTGTTTAGTTTTGCATGTCACTGTTTTCTGAATTTAATTGACTGTGAAACTCCAGAAAAATTTTAATACCTGAAGAAATCAGAGAAAATCATTTTGGAAAAAGAAAATACATTTATCCCAACTAGGGAGAGAATATATATATAAAACTTACCATTGGGATAATTTTTAAAAAAAATTTAGAGTTAAAAATGCAAAAATGGGCCAGGCATGGTGACTCACACCTGTAATCCCCACTCTTTGGGAGGCTGAGTTAGGAGGATAGCTTGTGGCCAGGAGTTTGAGTCCAGTCTGGGCAACTTTGGAAGATGCCAGTCTCTATCAAAATGTTTTTTAAAAAATTAGCCAGGTGTAGTGGCATGCATCTATAATCCTAGAAATTCAGGAAGGATCACTTTAGCCCAGAAGTTTGAAGTTGTAGTGAGTTATGATGATGCCCCTGTACTCAAGGCTGGATGACACAGAGAGATCTCTTAATAAAAAATTAATGGAGGGTGGCACCTGTGGTCCAGAGGGTAGGGCGCCAGCCCCATATACTGAGGGTAGTGGGTTCGAAACCGGCCCTGGCCAAACTGCAGCAAAAAATAGTTGGGCATTATGGCAGGTGCCTGTAGTCTCAGCTACTCGGGAGGCTGAGGCAAGAGAATCACCCCAGGAGCTGGAGGTTGCTCTGAGCTGTGACAGCATGGCACTCTACCAGGGGCAACAAAGTGAGACTCTGTCTCAAAAAAAAAAAAAAGGAAATGTATAAGCACAGGAGTATTCAAGTTTATTTCCAAAGAAAATAATTATTAAGATTAAAAAGTAGCCATTAGAATGGCAGAAATTGTGACAGCCCTGACAGACAAAAATTTGCTAATAAAGGAAAAACAAAGATGTAGGCTGGGCATGGTGGTTCATACCTATAATCCTAGCACTCTGGAAGGCCAAGAGGGAAGATCATTTGAGGCCAGCAGTTTGAGACCAACCTGAGCAAAAATGAAACTACATCTCACCTGCATTATGGTACCCACCTATAGTCCAGCTACTTGGGGGACAGAAGCAGGAGGATCACTTGAACCCAGGAGTTTGAGGTTGCAAGGAACTGTGATGACGCCACTGCACTCTAGCCTGGGCGACAGAACCAGAATCTGTCTCAAAAAAAAAAAAATTAAATATAAATCCATAAAGAAAACAGGGTTCTCACTGTTCTCACTGAACAAATAGGCAAAACCATCTTAACTAGAGAATATGTATAAAAGAAAATTATTGTCCAGCATTTTAAAGGAAAATGTTTAGTTTTACTGGTAATTAAAGAAATGTAAATTAACCACCTAGGTACTGTTTTACAAATAATCAACAACTCTTAGAATCTCCTACTGTTTTAAAAGTCTGCCTTTAGAAGGCTTTGAGGAATGCACTTTGTTGCTGATCTTGGATTGCAGGCAAGGATATGGTCTTTCCGAGGACAAAACAGCAAAGTTTATAAAATAAGTCATTAACATAGCTGTATCCTTTGACCAAATTATTCTGGTCGTGAAAATTTTCCCCACGGAAATAAATCTAGGGAAGAAAAAAAAAGTTCAAACAAAATGTTTGCTTGGGACAAGAATTCCCATGGTGAGGTGAGGGAGGCACACCCCCTAGTGGGAAGAACCTGAATTACCTGGGGTTTTTTTGGTTTGTTTTGGGTTTTAGGCCTATGCCTTGTTTTCTTTCCCAAGTTTCTGATTTCTTCCTGCTCTCTTGCTTGTATGTATTCTCCTTGTTAGAAATCCCACTCCACCCTTTCCCTTTTAACTTTATAACTGAAGTGTTAAATGTATTTTTTAAATTTATTTGGAACATATTTGCAATCTCTGTCTCCATCCTCCTTGCCAAAAATCACTATTATCCTGATTTCTAGAACTATAAAATTTTTTTTTCTTGAGACACAGCCTCATGCTGTCACCCTGAGTAGAGTGCTGTAGCATCACAGCTCACAGCAACTTCCAACTCCTGGGTTTAAGCAATTCTCTTGCCTCAGCCTCTCAAGTAGCTAGGACTACAAGTGCCCACTACAATGCCTGGCTAGGTTTTTTTGTTGTTTTTTTTTTGTAGTTGTCATAGTTGTTTAGCAGGCCTGGGCTGGATTCAAACCCACCAGCTCTAGTGTATGTGGCTGGCGCCTTAGCTGCTTGAGCTACAGACACAGAGCCAAAATGTTTTGTTTGGGGGTGGTGCCTGTGGCTCAATGGGTAGGTCGCTGGCCCCATATAGTGAGGGCAGTAGGTTCAAACCCAGCCCCAGCCAAACTGCAACAAAAAAATAGCAGGCATTGTGGCAGGCACCTGTAGTCCCAGCTACTCGGGAGGCTGAGGCAAGAGAATCACCTAAGGCCAAGAGCTGGAGGTTGCTGTGAGCTGTGTGATGCCACGGCACTCTACCAAGGATGATAAAGAAAGACTCTGTCTCTACCAAAAAAAAAAAAAAGTTTTGTTTTGCTTTTATCCTTTCATAATTATCATGAAGTATGCAGTATTTTATGCCTTTGTTTTTATGTTTATAAAATTCATTCATATTGTTGCTGTGTATCTGCATGTTTGTTTTGATGTTACATATTCCATCGCTTCAATATACTGCAATTTTTTTTTGAGACAGAGTCTTACTCTGCAGGGTGGAGTAAAGTGGCCTGATCACAGCTTACCATTGCCTTGAATTCCTGGTTCAAGGGATCCTCTTGCCCAGCCTCCCAGGTAGCTGGAACTACAGGTGCACATCATCACATTCAGCTAATTAAAAACCTTCTTAGAGATGGGATCTCACCATCTCTCTACTTTGCCCAGACTGGTCTTGAACCTGGCCTCAAATAATCCTCCTGCCTTGGTCTCCCAAAGTGGTAGAATTACAGGGTAGCCACTACACCTGGTTCACACCTGGTTCACTATAATTCATTAATCCATCCTATTATTCTTGAACATTTGAAAGATTTCAGTTCTTGGTGATGACAAATGATGCCGTTATAAGCAATTTTATATGCCTCTTTGTCACACGCACACATTTTTGTTGAGTATATTCTGCCACAGAATATCCCTGAATTTTAACTGGTTTTTAGATAATATGAATTTTTCAAAATCATAACAATTTGCACTCCCTCCAGCAGCGTGTGAAAGTACCCACAGCCACACACTTTTGCAGATTTAGCATTGTAAGCCTTTTCATTTTAACCATTGTGGAGGGTAAGCATTGGCATCTCATGTGGTTTTAATTTGCATTTCCCTTGTGTAAATTTAAAAGAACTAAAGCGAAGGTACACCCACTTAGTGTACAAAATCTGAATTACCTGGAAGCTTTTTTTTTTTTCATTTTCCAGCCTCTATAGCAGTTGTTCTCGATCTGTGGGTTGTGACCCACAGGAACTGTATTAAAGGGCTGCGGCATTAGGAAGGTTGAGAACCATTGCTCTACAGGCTTAAGAGTAGTGCACAGGCTTCCTGGACTTTCCTCTACTTCTTCTATTCCCCAAGAGTCTCAAAGAATAAGAAGTTGGAGGCAGTGCCTGTGGCTCAAGGAGTAGGGCGCCGGCCCCATATACCAGAGGTGGTGGATTCAAAACCCGGCCCCGACCAAAAACTGTAGAAAGAGAATAAGAAGTTGGACATTTTTCACAAACACATTGTCCATTTGGATATCCTCTTTTACAACTTGCCCCATGAAGTCTCTGAGACATTTTTCTATTGATTTTTTATATTAACACGTAAGAGTTCTTTATAGATTCTGCACAAATAATTTACCAGTTACATATGTTGCTGCACATATCTTTCCATCTATAACTTTTAAATCCTCTTTCACTTACGTAAACAGAAGGCTCAATGCAAGCTTAATTTTGTCATAAAATCTAACAGTAGATGGCGCCCTGTCCTTGCACCTGAGCCTTCATCTGCCTGTATCTGAGTTTAAGGTAAACCTTCCAAATATGTCACAAGTAGGCAATGCAAAAGAGAGGTTAAACTTTCAAGAATTATAAATATATAGAAAATACCGGCCTGGCGCCTGTGGCTCAACGGGCTAAGGCGCCAGCCACGTACACCTGAGCTGGCGGGTTCAAATCCAGCCTGGGCCCGCCAAACAACAATGAGGGCTGCAACCAAAAAAAAAAAAAAAAAAAAAAAATGGCCAGACGTTATGGTGGGCGCCTGTAGTCCCAGCTACTTGGGAAGCAGAGGCAGGAGACTCACTTGAGCCCAGGAGTTGGAGGTTGCTGTGAGCTGTGATGCTACAGCACTCTATCCAGGGTGACAGCTTGAGGCTCTGTAGCAAAAAAAAAAAAAAAAGAAAAAGAAAATACCTAGAGATAGCCCTCTTCTTGGGAACAACATATTAATCTTTACAGGAAAAGTGACTATTCACAATAAAGGAATAAAAAGGTCCTTACCACAAAGCAGAAAGCCTGGGTAAGGCTGCCCTGAGACAGGTGAGGACCAAAGAGAACCTATGGAAACACCCTCAGAGAAGTAAACTTCAGGCTGATTAATAAAGGGAATAACTACTGCACATGGCACTGGGATGCTGTTTCACTGTTGACAAAAGTTGCCCGCTAGCACTGGGTCTGAGAAGAAAGTAGAAGGGGTTGGTCAGCGATTGTAAGTATCTTTCTGCCTCCCCTCCCTTATTCTCATTCTCAGTTTTGTTTTTATTAATTGCATTTTGTGATTGCTTAAAACTTACTCGATGTGCCTTGGAAATCCAAGAGGAAACTATATCCGCTTGCTTTGATGGAAATTGTGTTTGTAGAGTGAAAACACTTGACTCCTGAGACTTTGTGTGTGATAAGTAGCTTGCCTCCTTCTTGCTGTCCTTCTAATCTGTCACACTCTCCTGACTCTGCTGGGCATGAAGACTCCTCTCCAGTTGGCTCCTCACTCATTTTTTGTTGGTTATTTATTCATTCATTCATTCATTTATTCATTGAACTCTGTCCCCCTGGGCAGAGTGCTATGGCATCATTGCTTACAGCAACCCCAAACTCTTGGGCTCTAAGTGTTCCTCTTCCCTCGGCCTCCTGAATAGCTGGGACTACCAGTATCAGCCACAAAGCCTGGCTAATTTTTCTATTTTTAGTAGAGGTGGGGTCTCATTCTTGCTCAGTCTGGTCTCAAACTCCTGAGCTCAGGCAATCCACCCGCCTCAGCCTCCCAGAGTGCTAGGACTATAGGAGCAAGCCATCATGCCTGGCCTCCCCACTCATTTTTGAACAAACCTTCCATTCCCCTTCCTTCTCTCATTACCCGCACTTCCCCACCCTCATGAATGAGTGGATAACAAGGTCCTAGCCTTCTTGAGCTTAGAAACCAGAGCATCGGGCAGCGCCTGTGGCTCAGCGAGTAGGGCGTCGGTCCCATGTGCCGAAGGTGGTGGGTTCAAACTCAGCCTCGGCCGAACTGCAAAACAGAAAAATAGCCGGGCGCGTGGCGGGCGCCTGTAGTCCCAGCTACTCGGGAGGCTGAGGCAAGAGAATCGCCTAGGCCCAGGAGTAGGAGGTTGCTGTGAGCAGTGTGACGCCACGGC
>CAUYON010186692.1:0-23261 GCA_963573935.1 Arctocebus calabarensis
CCAACCAACAATGACGGCTGGAACCCAAACAAAAATAGCCAGGCGTTGTGGCGGGCGCCTGTAGTCCCAGCTACTTGGGAGGGAGAGGCAGGAGACTCGCTTGAGCCCAGGAATTGGAGGTTGCTGTGAGCTGTGATGCCATAGCACTCTATCCAGGGTGACAGTTTGAGGCTCTGTCTCAAAAGAATAAAAATAAAAAACAAATAAAAGCAGTGTCACTCTCCTGTGCAAAACCCTTCCCTGGCAGGTAGAGCCTAGAACCACTCCTGGGGTCCCCCCAGGGCTCCCCATCTGCTCCTCATTCTGATGCCTTTCTCTCTTCCTGAGCACTTCCGCTCCTCTCTGCCTTGACACGTGCTGGTTGTTCAGCCTGAAATGCCCTTTTCCTCTCCTTCACCTTGAGTTAATTCAGAATCCAATTCAGATGTCATTGTCATTTGTGAAAACTTCTGTCACCTCCACCTACCTCCACAAGCATAGTTTTGAATCTTCTTTCTGTTCTCAAGTGCTTCTACAAACCTTAGTTCTAGCCCTTAAACCACTATCCCCTCTAAGGGCCCTTAATTATTTGCATCTCTGAGCTCTGGTCATTCAGGGCCTGTCATCTGAACACAGTCCCTCACCTTCCTGTTAGGTGGAACTACCCCTCTGACATATGTTGCAAACTCTCCCTTCCTTGGGGGTTTTCAGCGTGTGGCTCACATTGGGCCCAGATTCTTTTGCCTTGCACTCCCCACTCCGTCTCCTACATAGGGGTGCAAGGCCATCCCAGTGGGTCATGAACTCCCATGGAGCTCTGAGTAGTGCTGGGCTAACAGCCAGGGCTCAGCGACTTCAAGGGATGGGGGCACCGAGTTTAAGTCTTGGAGAGGCAAGTGAGAAGGGAAGAAAGGAGGCCTCAGCAGGTGCCCAGTGAAGACAGGC
Organism: Arctocebus calabarensis; assembly: GCA_963573935.1. Taxonomy (NCBI): domain Eukaryota; kingdom Metazoa; phylum Chordata; class Mammalia; order Primates; family Lorisidae; genus Arctocebus; species Arctocebus calabarensis. Next base: position 925 of record CAUYON010186692.1, read on the forward strand.
TGCAGCCCCCTGGGACTCCTCTCACTGGGGGACACAGGGCCTGCTCTCATCTGGCAGCTGTTGGGAAAGCCAGTCCCCAGGGTGATGCCAGAGGTGGGGGCCACTGGGGGCAAACAGCCTGGCTGCTGGGCAGGCTCTGGCTGACACAGGCCTGCCGAGTGTCCAGAAGAGAGCCTTAGAGGGAGAGCCAGAGTCGGAGACTGAGAGACAAGGCAGGGACAATGAATGAGAGGGACAGGGCCAGAAGCACGGTGACAGAGAGCGGGACAGAGAAACACAGAGAAAGAGAGAGGCACACACATGCCAAAAGAGAGACGGACAGAGTCAGAGATGGGCTGAGAGACACAAAGACAGAAGCAGCGATAGACAGAGCGAGTCAGGCAGTGACGAATAGAGAGGAGGCAGAAAGTGGCAGGCAGAGAGGCCAGACAGAGGCCGAGGGTGGAGCAGGGGACAGAGTAGGGAGGACATACAGACAGACCAACGCGGGTCTGGGAGCACCAGAGAGAAGGCTGATGAATGCATGTGTGCGTTCTCATGGAGGAAGCAGGATGCCATGGAAAGAGACGGGGAAGGTGTCAAGGGGCGGAGAAGGCCCCAGCGTGGTGCTCAGGGGCTGGGGCAGGACTGCAGTGGGGATGGCAGGAGGCCAGGGCCTGCGGGCTAGGCTCCCTCTCCTTGGCTGTGAACTGGGGGTGACGGGCCGGCCTGAAAGTGGGGCTCAGTAGAAGGGGTCTGAGAGATCAGTGGAGAGATGAGTTATAAACAGATGGAGTTAGTGCTGGGGTGAGCCTCAACACCCCTAGAATCCAAGGATGCCCCAAAGGAGCCACAGGAGAGGAAGCCCAAACCAGAGAACGGCACGTGGTGAGAGGCCCACGCCACGCCTCGGAGCGGGAAGGTCCAATGGCTCCTGGGTTCAGAAGAACTTTTGAACACGGAGGCTGTCACTCAGCAGGCAGAGGAGCCATGGGGGAGCCACAGCATTGAGCCCCTGGGAGTTTCTGCACAGGACAGCGCCCCGCTTCTGTGCCTAAGCTGCAGGTGGACTCCCCAGGGCCTTGGTGGGACAATAGAATGGGTGGCCTGGGTCAATAGCAACCCATTCCATTGTTCTACTACCTAACACAGAGAGCCCATGGGAAGTCCTCCCTGCTGTCTGATTCACGTACCTCTTACTGCAAGTGCAGCCCACTCCACTCTTTAGGAGGTTAAGAAAAAACGCAACAAAAACTCTGCTGAAATCTGAAATGCCACACAGTGCTCAGACAAAGACCCCTTTCTGTATAGTTCTCCCTCCTACACCTCTCTCCCCCACCCCACCCCCCTTCCTTACTGCAGGCTAAATTGGCAGTGGTGAGGTTTTGAGTCAACAAATGCAGTGGGCTGGGGAAGGGAGCCCTGAAGGGGATTCCTGTCTGGGAAACATTTGCTGACAGCGGTTACTATGACAAGGAAGGCCTGCAACAGACCCACAAGCAGCCCCTGCCCCCTGCCTGCTGCCCCCTCCCAGTTCTAGCTCTCCACCCCGCCCCCCAAACCAGTTCATTCACTTACTCATTCAACCATTCCATCATTTACTCAACCCAACAGCCTCTGGACACCTACCATGTGTCTAGCACCTGTTGGCGTTTTTATGTTCCACTTAGTCCTCACAACAACCTGGTAAGTCATTGTTATTTTCCCTTTTAACAAAGTAGAACGCTGACACACGGTATACCGAAGTGACTTGCCCAAGGTCACACAGATGATGGGCCGCAGAGCTGGGATTTGAACCAAGGTCTCTCTCTGCCTTCCCACATCTGCCTGTAAGGGCTCTGGGCAGCATCAGGAAACTAGGTGCCAGGTGACCAGCTTCTTCAAGGCTGAGACTTCATCACCTTTGGCTCTGTGTCACTAGAATTGTGCCCAACTCCTGCACGTTTATGCCTTGAACATTAGCTTTCCGGGAGGGCAGGAGTTAGTAAAGGTGGAGAACTTGAGAAGAGATGGCCTTTCTCTCTAGAAGCAGTTGTACCTGGGGTCTGCAAACCAGGCACTGAAGTGCCTACTGAGTGCCAGGCGCTGTGTTAGGACCTCTGAATGCAAAGATTTAAAATATACATTTGTACTTTGCCCTCCTTTAAAGGAGGCCTTTGTTTAGTTGAGGAGGCAGACGTATAAACAGATGGAGTTAGTGGTGGCACAAAATAAGTACCAAGTGCTATGGGATTCCAGGTGGAGTATAGACCTAAATGTGAAAAGTGAAACAATAAAGCCTTTATGAGACAACATAGAAAAATATCCCCATGACCTTAGGGCAGGGAAGGATTTCTTAAACAACACACAAATATAATGCTAACCATAAAGGAAAAGATTGATAAATGTGAGTACATTAAGATCAAGAAGTATAGTTCTTCAACGGACAACATTAGGAGAGTGAAAGGGAAATCACACAGTGGGAAAGATTTTGCAATAAATAAATACAACCAGCAAAGGCTGAACAACTTCCACAAATGGGTAAGAAGGGGATTGGCAATTCAATGGAAAAACTGGATCAAATAATTGAATATGCAGAAATCCAAAGGACTAATAAATATATGTGACCTACCTGGGCATTGTGGTGGGTGCCTGTAGTCCCAGTTACCTGGGAGGCTGAGACAAGAGAATCTCTTAAGCCCAAGAGTTGAGGTTGTTGTGAGCTGTGATGCCACAGCACTCTACCCAGGGTGACATAGTGAGACTCCGTCTCCAAATATATATGTGTGTGTGTGTGAGAGAGAGAGAGAGAGAGAGAGAGAGAGAGAGACCTTATGAGTGGTAGATGCCACAGCACTCTACCCAGGGTGACATAGTGAGACTCTGTCTCCAAATATATATGTGTGTGTGTGTGTGTGTGTGAGAGAGAGAGAGAGAGAGAGAGCTTGAGAGTGTTAGATGCCACAGCACTCTACCCAGGGTGACATAGTGAGTCCAAATATATGTGTGTGTGTGTGTGAGAGAGAGAGAGAGAGAGAGAGAGAGAGAGAGAGAGAGAGAGAAAGAGAGAGACCTTATTGGGGTATCAAGGAAATGAAAATTAAAATCTCAATGAGAGGGTGGCACCTATGGCTCAGTGGGTTGGGTGCCGGTCCCATATGCCGAGGGTGGCGGGTTCAAACCTGACTCCAGCTGAATTGCAACAAAAAAATAGCCAGGCGTTGTGGTGGGCGCCTGTAGTCCCAGCTACTTGGGAGGCTGAGGCAAGAGAATTGCCTAGGCCCAGGAGCTGGAGGTTGCTATGAGCTGTGTGACTCCATGGCACTCTACCGAGGGTGATAAAGTGAGACTCTGTCTCTACAAAAAAAAGAAAAAAAAAAACTCAATAAGATTCTTTTTTTTTTTTCCAATAAGATTCTACTACCTATTCATCAGATTAGTAAAAATGAAAGAATCTGCTAAAACCAAGTGCTGCAGAAGTGGGGAACCAGGGAGTCTCGAACTCTTCTCCGGAAGCAGCCTATTAGTATCTAAGTGGTCCAGTGAAAGGCAAGTCCTCCAGAGGTGAATTAATGTACACGAATCTTCATGGCAACCATTATTCATGAAGGCCCCAAATCAGAAGCAGAGCATATCCACCAACTGAAGATTGGATGAACAGAGAGAACACAACCAACGCTGCTGGAGGGCCTGGGGTTTTCGGGAAGGTGACCTTCGTTGGCTGTTGGAGTAGCAAGAGTTTCCCAGTCCAGGATGGGGGGGGCATCCTCGACAGAGGGCTCCAGCTTGTCCCACAGGTGGCTGGGTGGAGGCTGGCAGGGAGGGTTTGGACATGTGGAACGGCCCTCTGTGGGCCATTGCAGGAAGTCTGGATTAAATACAAAGGTGGGAGCTGGTCAGAAGCAAAGAGCAGTTAGAAGCTAACGTTGACAAGCATCAGAACGGCAGAGAGGCAGTGGGTGGGGGGGTAGGACGGACTTGGGAGCCCTCTCCGAGACAGAGAGACAGGAGATGGTGCTGCGTGGGGCGGCTGGAGCTGGACAGATGGATATGCCCTAACCCAGCATCCAAAGACTGCGGACAGAGGAGGAAGGGGTTAGAGGAAGGTGCTAAGAGGACTAGATGGGGACACACTGCTTTGGAAGTAGCTACAAGAGAGTCAATTGAAGATCCAGGACCCTAGGGCATGGAGCCACAGTCCCAGCATTATTAGAGAAGAAGCCTTGGGTTTGGATGAGACTATCCGAGGGATAGGGCCTGGGCAAGGGCAGAAGTCATAGGTGGGATCCTGGGCAACCAGGACAGGAGCAGTGGGCAGAGGGGAGAAGCTGGCAAAGAAGCGGCTCTCAGGGGAGGGCTGGTCAGAGAGTAACAGGAGGTCTGGAAGGGAGGGCGGTGCCACAGTGGCTAAGGCAGGAGTGCGCTCCCACAGGCCGGGGGGGGCTGCCAGTGAAAACAACAAGGTCTGGGTAATAGGTGGGGCCCCATCTGTGATAAGCTAGGAAGAGGAAGGGGGACTTGAGGGGGTTCTTTCTGGCCCGAAGATCTCTATGTTCTCTGTTAATTATATGTGGGGAAGCGGCAGGCCAGAAGCCTGAAAAGGTGGTAAAGGTTTAGAACAGGAGCTGACCACCAGAGGCCCAGGGGCCTGGAGGACTGGGAGGGAGTAGGGGATCATAAATCTGGAGTGGCACTAGTTTGCACGGTTGGGTGATTTTCCTGTGCCTTCCAGTAGCCTGGGAATCATGATGGGGAAAGCAGACGGCGGAATCCTCCAGGGCTGGGAAAGGCAGGGCGAGGGGGTGTGGGAATCGAGGCTATGGGAGAATGAATGATGTGGCCAATAACGGGCAGGTCATAGGGTTGACTGTAGAGGCAGGAAGGAGCCTGCAGCCTGGCAGAATGCCTCTCATCTAAGGTCAGCACTCCCCACCACAGCCAAATGAGTGAGACAGAACGGGAGAACTGGAGAAATCTCTGTGAATCTAGTACAGGTTTTATGGAAAGAAGGGGGGAAATGTTGTGGTCCAAGGGAGGGTGCTGGAGATTAACATTTCATAGGAGACATTTCAGGTGGCATGTGAGTGGCTGAAGTGGACAGAAGGTCATTCGAGAAGGGGGGAGGGTAGAAAAACCAAGCAGTGACAGTGTTGGGATGTCCACGTGCACATTCAAGTTACCCAGGACCACAAGAGGAGCTGGGAGACAAAGGAAGACTGTGAGCCAGGTGCCCAAGTCCTCAAGGGATGTTGGGTAACCTGTGTGGATAGGTGATATTGACCAGGTTGGGTGTGGGGTGTATGGGGGAATGGGTGACAGACGGAGGTGAAGAATACCAACTCTCCAGCCTGGCCAGGTACCACCTCCTGCAAGCTCATCTGATCTCTCTCTCCTTGACCTTCATCCTCCCTGGAGCCTGAAAGACTCCACTTAACCCCAATATTTGCTTCTCTCCCCTCAAGTTTATAGAGCTGAACTTCACCTCATGGGAGGATTGTGGCTCAGCCATGAGCTGAGGCATGATGGTATCCTATATCATGGCAGCTCCCTCTGTCTGAAATACCTTCACCTACTATCAAATCCTGCTCAGCCTTCAAGGCCCAACGCAGGAGGAATCACCTCCTTCCTAATCCCCTCTTCTCCAAATCAATTACTCTGCCGGCAAAATTCTTGGTCCTTCCATTTGGCATTTGTTCCCAACAGCCTTTTTTCTTGAAGCACACGGTGATAGTTAATTTTATTTGTTCCAGTCTTAGAGTTGGTTGCTAAGGGTTTTCTGGGGTTTAAGACTTCTTTCTTAAGAGCAGGGCCTCTGAAGGAGCCACAGGGACAACTAAGCTTTGGGAAAAAAGCTACGGGGGGGAAAATCTCACCTTTCAGATCATCTGTTGGGTCCCCATTGATTTCTGGATCTTCAGAGCTAGGATTTGCAAATTGAAGGCCATTGGGTCCCAGGGCAGGAGGAATGGAGCAGGTGAGAAATCACTCAGAGGCCACAGCCAGGGGCTCTAATACAATGGGTGGGGGCATAGGGAAAGAGATAGGAACTCTGAATTTCTAGAAACCCCAGGTGCTTCTGAGTCTTACTTCTGGTTGAGAACCACGATTTGGGGAAGTACAGTGGAGTGCACTGTGGGACTAACAAAGCAATAACAAAGAGCTAACCTCAACCTGCCACATGAGGGGCATACAAATGACAGTCATTATGACCCCTGCTTACAACCCCAATCCCCAATCTAACCACTGTGACGCACAGTAATCATGAAGCATGTCATTAAAAGGTGTCAGGTCAGGTGGCGCCTGTGGCTCAAAGGGTAGGGTGCCAGCCCCATATGCCAGAGGTGGCAGGTTCAAACCCAGCCAGGCCAAAAAAACTGCAAAAAAAAAAAAAAAGGTGTCAGGTCATTTTTGGGAGGCAACATTAGATTGTAACTCTGAACTTATCAGGCCTGGCTGTTCAAGGCACGGAGTGCTAATCACAGTGTAAATGGACCTTGGTACCTTTGAGACTCTCTTTCTCAGACTATCTTTGAATCTTCCAGTTTCTGGAGCTAGAGATCCAGAGCACTTGCCATATCAGGAACTCAGAGAATTTATCTCATTTAATTTCCCACACAATGGGAGCAGAGCCAAGAAAAAAAGGTTCAGAGCAGCGCCCTCTTCCACTCAAGTCCTGGCCCTGCAGCTCACTACTGCAGATTTGGCCAAGTCTCTCCAGCCTCAGTGTCCTTATCTGTCAAATGGAGCTGAGATGATTGACTTTATTGGGCACATGGTAAGTGTTTAATACATTACAGCTCTTTACTGCCATTGTCTCCATTTTATAGATGAATAAACTGAAGCCCGGTTGTAAACAGCTGTAGGTATTTGTGCTCAGGTTTACTGGGTGCTCCATGCTCTTTCCTCCACAGTCTCACTTCTGGGCTGCCTGGCCTTGGGCAGGGATTGTGGGCCACTTCGCCCTGGCAGAGCTGTAACTATTCCCAGGAGTATGGCTCGCCCCTGGGCTTGGGGGCTAGGGTGGGGGGAGCACCTGTGGCCATTAGGAGTGGCTTTTATGAGCCTGTTACACCAACTGGCTCCCTCCTCCAGGTCTGCAGCACATAGAAGCTCTTCCTGTTTGCTCCCAAGCAGATGGCACCGAAATCTCTCTATACCAATTCCCGTTCATAAGTCACGCCCATTCCCTGGGTGCTGGAGGGACCGTTTTAATTACAGTGGGGGGAGTGTGTGCGCTCTAGCGTGTAAGTGTGTGCAGACATAAGAAGCTGCTGGCCAAGAGTTGTCACCTCTTCCCCATCACCGACCCTGCTGCTCCTCTGCCCTTTAGCCCACCCTGCTTTTCAGAGGAAACTTGGGGCTCCTGGGCCTGAGGAGGGAGGCCCCGGTGGGGGTGATTCCTGCTTCATGTGACATCCACAAGCCCCTCAAGGGGCATTGGGACCAGGCAGCCATTCTCAACCCCGCACTGTCAGGCCCCAGGCTCTCTGCCTTTATGGCAGGGGGAGGGAAGGGAAATATGAACAGAGTGGCACTTGAGGGTTGTGAATGTGTAGGGGGTGGAGATAGGGTTGGAACCTGGTCCCAATCAGGTCAACTTTTATCTGCTGGAGGTGAGAGAGAGTGGAGGGCTGGGCAGAGAATGACAGGCTTGAGGGAAGGAGAGGAATCCTGGCTGGATTCCTCAGCTCAGCAACTCCAGAGCTCTCTGAGTCCTTGATCTCAGGGCTACTGGGCTGTGTGCCCATCTTCCCATGTATGTTCCTATACCTGAGTGTGCAAGTAGATTGTTCACAGATCTGGGGTGCTGGGCTTGTGAGTGCAGACTGTGTAAACGCTGAAACACTTGGATGCCATTTACACTGGCGTGCAAGCTGGGTTAGATCATGGGAGTCTGGGAGCAGAGACAGGACCTCCGGGGCCGTGCGTGTCTGCACGTAGGGTGGGAGTGGGGAGGCTAGGTGTATGCCTTGGAACCCCGGTGAGCAGGGAGGAGTGGCTCTGGTGCTTGCCAGGTCTGGGTGTAGGTGTTTGGAACCACGTGATACTGCACGACCGTGAGGGGCCCTGTGGCCTCCAACCCGTTTGTTCTGAGCCCTCGACTAGAGAGGTACATCCGAGGTTCACATTCTCTCCCTAGTTCCTGTGGCCTCACCTACGAGGTGGATGGGAACATGGTGGGGGGCGAGGTTACCTTGAGAGGGGACACTTTTATTTTCCTTGCCCCTCCCTTTCCACTGCGCCCCTTAGCCCCCCACCCCCACACTCGCCCAAGCAGTGCTAAGCTGTCCCAGAGAAAGAGCACAGTTTGAGAAGAAGAGCTCCCCATTTGCCACTTGCTAGCTATGTCTCCAGCTACAATTCATTGCACTTCTCTGAGATTCAGTTTCCTCATCTGTTAAATGGGGATTAAAATATCCACCCTGCCTACCTCACAGGATTATTGCAAAAATTGAGGGAGCTAATACATATGAAAGCAGCTGGAAATGACGAAAGACAAACATACACGTGCTAGTTGTTGTTTCTGTTTTTTCTTTTGACTAACCAATATTATTTCCATTTTATAGATAGAGAGACTGAGCCCTGCCTGGAGAAACTTGACCCTGCGTTGCTCCTCTGGCTTCTTATCCTAGCCCTGGCTGCCTATCTCTCGTCCCAGTCCATTGGCAAAGGAGGGCCTGGCTTTCTACTTGCCCACCTTTCCTGTTCTGCAAACTCTTCATAGAGAAGCTGCTGGCCAAGAGTTGTCACCTCTTCCCCATCACCGACCCTGCTGTTCCCCATCAACAACCCTGCTGGTCCTCTGCCCTCTAGCCCACCCTGCTTTTCAGAGTGAACCTGGGGCTCCTGGGCCTGAGGAGGGAGGCCCCAGTGGGGATGATTCCTGCTTCATGTGACATCCACAAGCCCCTCAAGGGGCATTGGGACCAGGCAGCCATTCTCAATCCCGCACCTTCAGGCAACAGCTGAAATGGCACCTCTTCTAGAAAACCTCCCCTGATCCTGAGCAGTGATGGAGTCTCCTCTTCACGGCTACTGGCTCTCTGAGCGCACCTCACGGCAGCTCTTATCAGGCTGCTTGGTAATTATTTGTTTTTCCAACACTGTTTCACAATTAGCGTGCAGTTTACAAACACCAACAAAGCAATGTGATCCAGCTACTGTGGCTACTCAGAGGTGCAGGTGCTGCCAGCTCCAGGGGCCAGCCCTGCTAAGGACGAAAGCGCCCATGCCGACTTTCACCTGTGCCCACCCCCACCCCAGAGCCTGACCTAGCACTTGGCTGGAGGCGGCACTTGGTAAATGTTTATAGACGGAAGGAACACATGAATGAGGGAAGGAGCGAGACTCTGGGAACAAGACAGAAGGGAAGAGATGCTTCTCGTTAACATCTCTTCATAAAAGCCAGCGAGTTCCTACATCCAGCTGGTGTCTGAATTGGGGCCAATCATAAAACAAGGAGGCCCCTGAGGCTGAGGGCAGCTGGCTGGCCAGTGGGCTTTATAAGGCAGTTTTATGGACTCAGCTGAGATGTGGTGATGAGAAGCCAAACTTTAAACATCCTCTTAAAGTTTGCTTTCACTCCCCCAGGGCTTCCAGCTTAACAGAATGGAGGAGAAGACCTTATGAGGCACCAGTGGAGGGATGATGAAGATAGCATCAACCTTGGACCCAAGGGAAGGAGGCAGCAAGTACAGCAGGAGGGGTGTAGGTCAGGTATGAAGAAGGACTTCCTCCTGGGCCTGGGGTGCAGCAGGGGGTGCTGTGGGATGGGGAAATGAATCGACTTGCTCCCCTATTACTCTGCCACCTAAGGGGTTGTGTTTGCTTCCCCCATCTTTGTTTCAGGAGGGCTGCCGCTTCCTCTCCCCATCACAGAAGTCTCTCCTGACTTCTCTCCTCTTCTGGGTTGGCCCAGACAGAAGCTACAGAAGTGGGGAGCAGAGCAGGAGCTGAGGGCAGTGCCCAGATCAGCTCAGGAGCTGGAGGTCCGTAGCCGACCCGGTGCCAGCCAGGCCTCGCCCCCACAGGGTCCCCCCAGTCTGAGATGTGCAGATTTATTTCTACTTCCCCGTGTGTGTGGTGTTTGTGGGAAGGAGAAGAGCAACCAGCCTAAGGAACTGAGGGAAGTGATGAAAGAAGATTTACGGTCGAAAAAGGCCAAAGAGACTAGGAAAGAGAAAAAGAAAAGAAAAAAAGCCAAAGAAACACAGGCGGGCTGGTAACTTGTGGAGGATGATCTCAGCACCCTCACAACCTTCTAAGGAGTGCTGGCTTTCCGAGGATGGGCAGCCCGCATCCGAGGTCTGAGTGGCCCCTAGTGGTCCCTAGTTAGTGAAGAGGGTAGCTGGGCCTTGAATGCAGGACCATTTGATGAAGCTCAGGGCAGGTTCTAGGCCCTGGAGACACGGGGATTTTGTGCCGGGCATGAAGTCTGGCACTGTCCCTTCAGCTGTGAGCTCTAACAGCCATCCGCCTGGGCCAGCCTGGGCTGCCTGCTGGGGGCACTGACAGCTACGTTCTGGGAGAGTCCTCAGCCACAGAGAGGGTGCCCTTTGCCTTGGAAGTTTCTAGTAGCAGGATTCAGTCATGGGGTTCACAGATACTGCCTGCTGAGAGTGGGCAAAGTCACAGAGGGGTGACAGCTGCTCTGCAGCCCCACACCTCCCTCTGAGGTCCTGCTTCCAGAAAGGTAAGGGAGTGGGAACTCCATACACGACCAAGTGAATGTGCTGGGCTGCTGCTCCCTCCTGGCCTGGCCTTGGGAGTTCATCACAGCCCAGTCCCTTCTTGATTTTCAGAAGAGGGAAAGAGAAGGAAAAGGAAAGAACACACAGGCACCTATCATGTGCCAGGAACTTTACATACATTAGCACATTTAATCCTCACAGCCCGGAAGGGAGGGTTATTATCCCCACTTTATAGATGACAGACTTAGAAGTTCCAGGGAGCTCCTCCAGGCCCACACGGACAATGGAGCACAGATTCAAACTCAGGTCTGCCGAGCTCCCAGCCCTGCTCTTGCACTCTGGGAGACAGGTCTCGACCACCCCTCCAGAACTTCCAAGCCCAGGGCGTTCCTAGGCACACGCCATGTGTGCACGTGGCCTCTGGGGCCCAGGCCTCCCAACTCTAACAAACACCCTTCAGATGTTTCCGGACACTTCCCACCCCAGCTCCAGGGTCCTTGGGAAAACTGGGCTGCCTTTGAAGGGCCCCCAGGCCCATCAGCATCTCTGCTATTTCACACTTTCCCTTCAGGATCATCAGATGAGGAACAGCTGGGCCTGCAGCTTTACTAGGGGTTTGCAAGTGATTCCATCCGCATTTCTGGTCCCCAGCTAAGCCCCGCCCACTCCCCTTAGTAGCCTCTGGAAAGCAAAGGGAGTTTTTTGGCCAATGCCCCAAACCCACTTAGCTGGTGTGATTTTTCCCTCTCCTACTCACAGTAATTGGAAGGAGTCACATTTTCCCCCAGAAACAACAGAGACAAAGAAGGAAAAAAAAAAAAGAAAAGAAAAGTAGAAAGAATGAAAGAAAAAGTTAATTCTACCTCCGTTTCAGAAAACGAAATGTAGAAAATCGCTGGCTGGAGGGGAAGAAGACTTGGATTTTCTTCCTGATTCATCAGCTGTGTGGCTGGAGGCAAGCCAAGCAATCTCCCTGGGCCTCAGTTCCCATCTGTAAAGTGGGGACATTACCTACCCTGAGTACCTCCCCAGTCTCAAAGTCAGTGTTTCATGTTTTCTACAGGCCTGGCCAGGCCCTCCTCCCCACAGTCCTGTACTCAGGAGCCTCAGGTGGGCATGCTGATGGGCGAGCCCACCTAGACAGCCCACTTTCGTGCATGCTGAGATGCTTTTCCCACTGATGGGGCTTATGAAATATTGAGCATCTCCCCCTTTGTTCTTCAGGGTCTCCCATTGACCTATATCTGTGTGACATGCACGTCTGGGGCTCACGTCAGTCATGTGACAGGAATAGGCACAGGAAGTTGTGGATGCTGGGCACAATATGGACATTCAGTGCCATGCAAGAAAGAAAAAGCTCCTGGGAACCCTCAAGGGCAGATTTCTACCACGTGACCAGTTGTTATAGGCCACTTGCAAGGGCCAAGCAAAGCCCTCAGGGAGCTGAGTAGAGGCATGGATGGAGGATGGTAATTTCATAATAAATCATTATTAATTGTTTTAATTATTAAACAAAACATATTATCATTTGGTTAACTACTAAACTATTAATGGTGATAGTTATAAATTAATGGCCCATGATGGTTGTGATGGTCATTGCAAAAATGTTCTGCGGAAAGAAATGCTTTTGGTTTCTTTTTCTTTCTTTTGCCAATAGACTAATTAGAAAGCATTGAGCTAAATAACCATGGTTGCAGGACTGATAGATAATGGCAAACAAAAATAAGTGTGCATTTGCCCAAATAACTATGCAGGTGTCAAAGTGCCAACTGTTAGCCTTGACCTCCGTGCGTAGCTTCTCACAGAGAGGCTTTGTGCAGCAGTGACTCAGCCTCCAGTGTCCACATAGGTGAGGACCATAGGCAGCCTGGGTCTGAAGGAGGCTGAGTCCCACCAGAACCTTGGGTGTGGACACAGATGCTAGATGCTGGAGCTTGAGGAACAAAAGGCCAGCAGAGGGTAAACTGAGGAGGGATGAGGGTGAGAAGCATGTGGAGCACTGGCAGCAGAAATCTCTCCTGAGCCTATGCCAACCATGCGGCCAAGTATTGCAATATAACCACAGGTGTTGAGAAAATGGAAAGAGGGTCTCTAGGCCTCTGGCAGCATGGGCAGAAGAAGAAAACAGAAACTGACAACACAGAGAGATAATTAGGGTCCAGGGGCAGTGTGCAGGCTCACCTACTCCAGCCTAAGGGAGTAGGGACGGGCTGCTAGAACCAGAAACACAACTGGGCTGCACACCTGTAATTAGGCAAAACGCTTACTTTAGTTGTTTCATAAAGTTATAGTTGACTTTTCCTACGATTTGGCTATTTACCAGGTATTTAGTAAATCCTTTGTTTTAAAATTCCCACTTAAAAACTTCAAATGGGATGGACCTGTCTAAACTTCTAAGTGTCTAGGCAGAACCATTCACACTGAAGAGTCTAGAAAAGGACATTTTGCCCAGTTGATCCTGACCACCTTGCTGCATTCAGAATTCCCCACAGAATTGAGCCACCCACTTTGTAAAGACTTGGGAGAAGTCATGCTGTCTCCCTTATTGGGCAGAATTGGGTCAGTTGCTCAGCCATGAAAAGAGCTCAGCGTGTTTGCATAGCATGAGCCCAAGAGGTTTGGGGCCTGTGGCTGCAATATCCCCCTTTTGGGGAAGGCTTCCTGAAGGAGGCTGGGCTCCAGGAGTTATTTGAATCTGCTCTGAATTCTGCAAAGATCCAGTTTGTCCAGGTCGTTTACCAACTAGAAATGGCACTCACCTTGGATGTAAGTAAGGGCAACTGTAGTTAGACTGGATTAGAAGTAAAAGCACATTTTCAAATATTTAGGCATTTCCTTGGAAGTGGGGAGGTGAGGGAAGGAGTTCACACTCTTCTTGGCTTGAATCCCCAGAAACCTAATAGAAGGCCTAGCACTGTCTTTTTGCAGTCACGCTGACCACATGGTGTCAGAAAGTTTAATGCTTTAAAGAGTCAGCTGTTTTGTGTTGTAAAATAGGAAAATTCCAATAACCAAAAATCTTGTAATGCCCTGAGTTCTAGTGCCTGAAAAGCCTGAGGATTGCCCTCTACTAGTAGCCCGCTCGCCATGGCGATGTGCACACAGTAGGTCTCATAAGCAGCCCTGCCTTCCATGCCCCCTTCCTGGTATGAGCCCAAAACACTTTAGGTTATAGTAAAGGGTCAGGTCTCACTTGCAGATTTGTTTAACTTCACACTACGTTGGATGTGAATTTCTTACTCTAAATAATGGTCACCCAGGCTTGGCACCTGTGGCTCAATGGGCTAAGGCGCCAGTCACGTACACCTGAGCTGGAGGGTTCGAATCCAGCCCGGGCCCGCCAAACACAATGACGGCTGCAACCAAAAAAATGGCCAGGCATTGTGGCAGGCGCCTGCAGTCCCAGCTACTTGGGATGCAGAGGCAGGAGAATTGCTTGAGCCCAGGAATTGGAGGTTGCTGTGAGCTGTAATGTCACGGCACCCTATCCAGGGTGACAGCTTGAGGCTCTGTCTCAAAAAAAAAATAAATAAATAACGGTTACCCATTTTTTTTCCCCGCCTTGAAACAACAGGCACTTCACTCGCCCAGCTGGCAGCGCCTGGCAGCCTGGCTAACTGGCACTTCATCCCTGAAACGTGCTGCAGCCTGTTCCTGCTCCATCTCTCCTCCTTCTCAGCTTGTCTGCAGGCCACGTGCAAAAATCTGGCCCATTCCTCGATTATCACATTTCATATGAAATTAGGTATTGCAGGTCTCATGTCATTCAATTAGCTTGGCACAGGCTGTGGGCATGACTCAGAGGCACTCCCAGTTTCACCTCCTTCCAGTCATGGCCTCCTCCTTCATCCTGACCCGTGGGAGACCCCATCTTGCCAGGTCACCCTTCTTCCTCCAGAGACTTAGGTCAAATGACACTCTTAGTTCCATAACAAAGGATTTTCTGATCAGCCTCAGTTCCCCTCCCTTGAACCCCAGCTCCCGTTGTCTCCTAGAAGCATACAGAGGAATGACCTCTGCTCACCTCCCTAGTGATGGGGCCTACAGCCCTGAGGACCAGTCCTGTGCCTACCCTGGCTCTTGCTGCTTTCTCATTCTTCTCCCTGTCACTAGACTAATGGTTTCTCAAAAAGTTTCAGCCCTCCAGGCTGCAGTGTCAGCAGCTCTGGGTGGCCCAGCACATACTTCCTCCAGGTACACGTGAGCATGCTGAAAATCCTGGTTCCACCTACGCATCCTGGCCTGGTGGCCTCCCCGTTCCACTCTGCAGCCTTCACATTCTCAACTCCCACATTTACATTTCATCAGAGTCAACCCCAGACTCTCTGTGAGCCCCTCATTAATCCACAGTGGTGTTTTTGGCTATACCCCCTCTCCTAGAAATGATTTCCCACTATTCCTGAGTCACACTTTCCCTTCTGTGCCCGACTGCCTCCAGAGGGGCCAAGAAATGCATTTGGGGTTCATTTGCTTGTGTCTACCATGCTTAAGACCAGATTCCTTACCCTCAAGATTTATAACTTAAGGGGAGAAGCAAGGGGGAAAAAACACAACTAGTAAGAATATGAGAGAAAGTGCCTCTTAGGTGAGAAGCAGAAGAAGGCAGGATATTGGTGAGACTTAATTTATATATTCACTCTGGGTCATCAGGTCCGAATGTCAAGAGTCTGTGGAAATAGTGAAAAGGACTTTGGGTCTAATGACCAGGTCCTGAGAGACTCAATGAAGTCTCTGAAACAAAGGAAGATAAAGGATGAATTAACTGTGGTTTTGACCCAGAATTCACCTTTAGCTAGCAGTGAGTGAAGGGACATTAAAAGAACCTGGTTCCCTTTTCTAACAATGAACTGAATCAGATCCCTCATAAGGGCCTCCTCTAATTCTAAGGTTCCCTTTGGCAATAAGCCCTCTTAATGGTTCTAAAACTTGCATAACTGTTTAAAGCAAAAAATGTAACATTGTGGGTTTTATAATGTATGTAGATGTAATACATATGATAACTATAGCATAAAGGATGGGGGTAGCAGTGGTTTAAGTAACTCTTAGTGGATTGTGAAAAGTTAAAAATGTACTATAATCCCTCAGGCAATCATTGAAAAACTAATATAAAGAGGTATAGCTACAAATCAGTAGATAAATTTAAGAGGAATTCAAAAGAAGGCAGGGAAGGAAGAAGAGAGAATTAAAGAATGAGAGGGGGATTAAATTCAGCCACATCAACAGTTACATTAAATGTTAATGGACTAAACTTTGCAATTAAAAGGAAGAGATTATTGGAATAGATTTATTTATTTACTTATTTTGAGACAGAGTCTCACTATGCCCTCAGTAGAGTGCTGTGATGTCACAGCTCACAGCAACTTCAAACTCTTGGGCTTAAGCAATTCTCTTGCCTCAGCCTCCCAAGTAGCTGGGACTACCAGTGCCTGCTGCAACACCCAGCTATTTTTTTTATCGCAGTTGTTGTTGTTTAGCAGGCCCAGGCTGGGCTTGAACCCACCAGCCCCAGTGTATGTGGCTGGTCCCATAACTACTGAGCTATGGGCGCAGAGCCTAGAATAGATTTTTTTAAAAAAACCTATTTGTAGGCTACAAGAGATGTAGTTTAAATATAAAGATACAAGTCAGGTAAAAATAAGTGGATAAAAAAATTACATACAGTCAAAAGCTGGAGAAGTTATATTATTATAATGCTGGAAAAAATGAACTTCAAGACAAGGGTATTACCAGAGGAAAAAAGAGACATTTTCTACTGATAAAAAGGTCATCAGGAAAAGTGCCTGGGTGCAGTGGTTCATACTAACATCCTAACATTCTAGGATGCTGAGGAGGGGGGATTGCTTGAGTTTAGGATTTCAAGACCAGCCTGAGCAAGACTCTGTCTTTTAAAAAATAGCCAGGCATTGTGGTGGGCACAGTAGCCCCAGCTACTTGGGATGCTAAGGCATGAGGATTGCTTGAGCTCAAAGAGTTTGAGGTTGTTGGGAGCTATGATACTACAGCACTCTACTGAGAGCAACAAAGTGAGATTCTGTCTCAAAAAAAAAAAAAATTCATTAGGAAAAGAAAACAGTCATGGCTATGTGTGAACCTAGTAACAGTGCTTAATATATGTGGGGGAAAATCAACAGAATTAAAAGGAGAAATAGACAATACCATAATCAGAGTTGGAGGTTTCATCAGGAAGGGTGCAGTTGTCTGATTTCACCTTTAAGACAAATGGGTTTGGGTTTGGGAGGCCATTCTGTGGGCTGGGGCTGGGCTGTGGGCTGTGGGCTGTGGGCCGTATTGAGACACCTCAGGGAGGAGACTGCAAGGGAGCCAAACAGGCAGCTCAGTGACAAAGCCTGGAGAGATTCTTTGATGCAGGGACACTCATGGTGCCAGATGGTTTCTATTGACAGCCTATAGCTCAGGCCTCACTTGAGCTGGGGAGTCAATGTTTGAGGGCATCAAAGCTGGTTTTGAAAGGAGTGATGATAATACCTACATGTCAATGGTCACTTTAGTAGGTTGCACATTGTAGGTCACTTTTTTTTTTTTTTTTGGGACAGAGCCTCAAGCTGTCACCCTGGATAGAGTGCCATGGCATCACAGCTCACAGCAACCTCCAATTCCTGGGCTCAAATGATTCTCCTGCCTCTCTTCCCAAGTAGCTGGGATTAAAGGCGCCCGCCACAATGCCCGGCCATTTTTTGGTTGCAGCCGTCGTTGTTTGGCGGGTCGGGCTGGATTCGAACCCACCAGCTCAGGTGTACGTGGCTGGCGCCTTAGCCCGTTGAGACACAGGCGCTGAGCCTGTAGGTCACTTTTGCAGGGTGCTAGAGTGGAATGGAAAGCTGCAGCAGAGGCCCCCCCCCCCAAAAAAGCTTTGCCTACTTCATTATTAGCTACTCAGGATTCCTTATACCTGATGAGATGGACTCAGGTTTCAAAGACCACAACAAGAGCTAAACTTACCGTTGATTGTCACCAGTTGGTATTGGGCTCTGGAGAAGCAAGAGATAGCCCAGTTGTTCTCAAACTTTGGCACGCATCAGAATCACCTGGAGGACTTGTTCAAACACAGATTGTTGGGCCCTATGCCCAGAGTTTCTGATTCAGCAGGCCTGAAATGGGATCTGACGCTGATGCTCCTTGGTCCAGGGACATACTTTAGGAACCACTTAAATAAATAAAGTGCCAAGAGGGCCTAGAAGAGTGTAGAATGTCGTAGTTGGAGGTGAGGGTGAAGAGCATACCAGGTAGAGGAGATAGTCGGAGACAGAAAAGCAGAGAGTGCATTCACGGAGCTGCACTGTAATGTCTACATAGGAAGCAGAGCAGAGCAGGCTATAATAAGGCAGACCAGAATCCAGATCAGGAATGGTCTAGTTGAGAAATGAAGAGCACAGGCTCAGAAATCAGAGACGTAGGTTCAAATCCTGGTTCTGCTGCTTATTAGCTTTACAACCTAAAAGAGATTACCTACACTCTCAGACCCTCAGTTCCACAATCTGTAAAGTGGGGCTAATGTTACTACCTCCTCCAAGGATCTTTGTTGAGAGTAAACACCTGGCACAGGGCTGATTGAGTACCAGCCAGATTGCACATGGGTAGTAGGGCTACAGTGCTGGCTTCCTTCAGGCCTGGGCTGGTACTTGGGCAACAAGCTGGTCAGATGGCATTTTGTGAAACCCTCCCTGAGGACACCCGGGCCTTTAGCTCCAAGTCCTCCTTCTCAAGGCCATCATGTGCCTCTAAGTCAGGTTGCTCTCTATCCCTGTTCTGGTTTTTCCTGAGCTCCTTGGCAAACTCAAAGGATAGTTGTGGCAGCTTCCCCCAAACCAGGCAAGGAGCCTGGCCCCTGGACTTATTTGCCCAGCTTTCAGAATTATCAGCCAGCATCCAACAGAGCAAATGGCAGCAGCTTTTGGATTTCTTTTTTTAAAGCAAGAAAGCAAAGGCGATTTAGTCCATCTGCATTAAGGAAAAGGAATTCATTCCCCCACTGTCACCAGCACCACCACTGTGTTCTGAGATAAAACGGTTTATTTCCATGAAAATTGAAATTCGCAGATGAATCCTTGCTGCAGTGCCTTTTGGACTGTGGGCTAAATGGGGGAGGGAGCAATGTACACAGGCTGGAAACCAACCGTGCCTTCCCCATCCTTCCTGGGGCAGCAGAGGACTCCAGGGTGAGGGCACCGGCTCCGAAGTGGCCTCTGTGTGGGTCTCAGACTCTGCTTTCTGTCTGTGTGATTTGAATGGAGCTCAGGATAGAGCCAAGCTTGGTCATCTTGGGGAAGCATAGCTCGTGGTTGGAAATTATGAGTAAATTTTGAAAAATAGTCAAAGAAAATCCTGCTTAGGGAAGCAAGTTTCCCAGCAAAAGGTGGGGGAAGCCAACTGGCAAAGTCCAACAAGAATAATCAGAAATAGTCTCTGGATTCTTCACCTTTGGTATCATCTGGCCTCCCACCCCACCCCAGTCTTCCCTGCAGCATGGGTAACTGAGAGGTACCCACATTAAGGTGATTGTCTAGGAAGAATCAACTTAGACGCGAAGCCAAATTCCTGAGCAGTTTCCACTGCAATCCGGATTCCCTCACGCTGCCTTCTCCAACTCCCTCGTCCAAATGCAGTTCACATTATGTATCTGCTCCCCGGGGGCTCTTGGCCCTGGCAGATGTTTGTGGCAGAACCCTTGGGATCCAGCCAAGGGTTAGACCTTCTAGGCCCTGCGTGGGGAGGAACAGCTTAAAGGTGTAGGTGTATTTATCTCATCGGCCAAGTATTGCCTGAGTGAGTGTCTGCAGGAACAAAAGGACAGTGAATTCCCTCCACTTAGCCTTGCAAATCAGTCCCCCAACTTTCCCAGCCTGTGTGGTGGTGTTGTTTTCCTCCCTCAAGACTGAGTAGAATAAATAAGGCAACAGCCTCAGGTAGGAGGAGGGGAACCTGGTTCAGGACCCAGCTGAGTCATCGGCCCTCCTGCCCTCTCATTCCCATCCCTTCCTTGCCCTGGTTTTCATCCAGCCTCCATCTTCCTGGACATAGTAGTCTCCCTGCTTCCTCTCTTTTGTCTCTAAGCTTCTCCATATAGCAGCCCTTTTAAAAAGCAGATCTGAGCATGTGGTTTGCTTGGAACTTGTGCACAGAACAAGGGCTGGGGCTCTGCAGAGGCCTGGAGGGAGATGGGAGTGAAGGCTCAGTCTGGCTCGGGCCCCTTCTCAGCTGAGGGGGCCAAGTGAGCCTGCTATCCTCCAAGCCTCCAGTGGTCCTACCCATCCTGGTTGGGGCTGGGAAAGGACTCATCTTCCTTCAAGCATGTCACCACAGGGGCGGACCTGAAGGACGCAAGTGCCTTACTTCTTTAACTGCCCTGGAGGAGGAGGATACTCCTGTGGAACCCCCTACAGTGCCTGCTCTGCTCTTCAAGGTGTGGGCCTCCTTGGATGTTTGTGGAATGGCTCCGAGGCATCTGGGAAGGCAGCAAGGTCAAGGCAGCTTTGGGGGGTGGGGTGGGGGTGAGGATATATCGCATTTCTCTCTCAAGCTCTCCCTGACTCCTTGGGACCTAGGAGTAGCTGGAGCTGCCTCTGCGACGCGACAGGCTTATTTTTAGTTCAGATTCTAGCTCACAAGCCTGATTGTTTTTGGTTGTGCCTAATTTTGGCCAGGTCCTGATGGTGTCTCCTAGGACCCTGACTTGGGCTGTTAAATGTCTATGGAACACAAGCAACTGGGGCAGGGAAGTCCTACCAGCTTCCTGTCCCAGGGCATCAGCTGCCCTGGGGCTTGGACCAGCTGCCCCTGTTGGAAGAGGAAGGAACCTGGGCCTCCCAGCGCTGAGCCTTTGGTGATTTGGGGTGGGAGGGGGGTAGACTTAACATCCTGTTTAAATTTGGCATTAGTCAAATTTTTTAACAGGGGTTGTGACCCTCCCTCTTCCTTCTCCCAGGCCTTCCTTGCATATTCCTCTAATCAATTTTTAACTTTTGGCTCTAACTCCGCTTTTCACCTTGAAGCTTTGGGCCTGACCCAGGGAGGAGCAGTATGCTTCCTTTAATACGGCCTCTGGACAGAACTGACCGGAGAGAGGCTGCCACAGAGCCCAGGTGGTAACGGGGGGACTAGAAGATGAGAAGAAGACAGGGACAAAGGATAGAAAGGAGCGGAAGAGGGAAGAGCAGAGTTCTGGGGACATGGTGCTGGGGCTAAGCATGCAGAGGAAAGGCAAGAGGGAATAAATGCCTAATTACACCCCGGCACAATGGCCATTGAGCCCAGTCCCCAGCTGGCCAATGGGCAGAGGCAAATACCCAGCCCCTCTGTGACTCCGGGGTGGAGGAGCCCACATTCCTGCCCGGCAAAAGCTGCTTTAATCAAGGCTCCAGATCCTTCCTGCAGCCGCCCGGGAGGGTTTGGGGAGGCCCGTAACGCTAAACACATTACTGTGTGAGATTGAAAGGTAACACATTCTCATGGAAGCCCCCAGAACAATGGGCCTCGGGTCTGGGTTTCATTTGGAGGAACTGTGCGGTGGGAATTTCTCTAATCAAATAAAAGGAAAATGAAAAACTCTATCGTTCACAAACTTTAATGCTCTTAATTGCATTAATTTGAAAAACATACAAGGTCTTTCTGAGTATGGTGTTGGAGCCAGATAGGAGAGGAAGCACAGGGCCTGGCTGGGGTGAAGGCAGGGGTCTGAGAGCAGCAAAGGGTGCCCTGGAGGGGTGGTCAGTGTGCCTAGGGCTTGAGAGAGGGCCTGGCAGAGACCCAAGTGATAGGAGGTTAGGCCTCTGTCTCCCCATGGCCCCTCCCAGCTCCGGTATTTCCGGGGCCTCTGTGGTGGCTGAAGAGACCTGAGAGCCTCATCCGGCCACTTGGCTTGGACCTGCTGCTGTCACTCACTCCTCATCTGCCCAGCCCCAAGGGGGAGGCAGAGGCTCTCTGCTCTGTCAGCGCCCTCAGCCCAGGGCCAGCTGCTCATCTGACAACCTACTCCACCCTAAATGCCTCCAGAAGCCTGAACCCAGACTGCCCCTGATTGCCATCTCACCATGCTAGACCTGTAGGTGCCCCCAGCCTCTCCCTGACAAAGTAGAAAGAAATAACCTGCATGGGAGTGTGGAGCCCGTCAGGACGCCATGGGAGCGCCCCAGAGCCTGAGAAGCTGTAGGCTCCCTTCCCTGCCCACCTGATGCAGGGTCTGGAGCTAGGGGCCCAGCCCATTCCTCACCTGGACTTCCAGAGGCTATCTCCAGTGGCTGAGGGACAATAACTGGGCCCTGAAGAGGGTTGTAGAGGCTGGAGGTTCCTCACCTTTCTGAGGCACGGTACTCCTAGAACAGTGGTTCTCAACCTGTGGGTCTGTATTAAAGGGTTGTGGCATTAGGAAGGTTGAGAACCACTGTCCTTGGCTCGGTGCCTGTGGTTCAACGGGCTAAGGCGCCAGCCATGTACACCTGAGCTGGCAGGTTTGAATCCAGCCCGGGCCCGCCAAACAATAATGACGGCTGCAACCAAACAAAAAAAAATGGCCAGGCATTGTGGCGGGCGCCTGTGGTCCCAGCTACTTGGGAGGCAGAGGCAAGAGACTTGCTTGAGCCCAGGAATTGGAGGTTGCTGTGAGCTGTGATGCCACAGCACTCTAACCAGGGTGACAGCTTGAGGCTCTGTCTCAAAAAAAAAAAAAAAAAA
>CAUYON010186697.1:0-12465 GCA_963573935.1 Arctocebus calabarensis
GTCTTTATATAGTGATCAAGAAAATGCCATGAAGGCTATCTGTAACAGTACGATGAAAACATTTCTGAATGTATATGAATCGTGCCCTATGATTGCACCAATGTACAGAATTATGATTCAATAAAATTATAAAAAAAAAAGGGGGGGGATGAGCATGGAACAGGCATTGAGACTTGTTCTTCTCAAAACACTTCTCAACCATCTGAGTCTCTGGATGGAGAAGGAGATACTGAGGGTGCAAATGGCAAAGGCTATTGCTTTACTGTCAGAATGGAGGGAAGGGAGGACAGAGTGCTCCTGAGGGTCCAGCTTGGAAGAAGTGAGGAAAGAAATCAGGGGGACTAAGAAGAAGGCTAAACTGCCAGTAAATGCAGCTCTGAAAATGAGACATTCAACCCAGAAGCATCTATGGAACTTCTCTGAAAAGACCCCTTGTTGAAATTCTTTATATTCAGTTATCCACCACTAAGGAGCATTTATTATGTAGCATATTAGATATAGCAGGAAATACTATTATTACAGGGAAAAATTACATAGCAACAGATATCTTGGGACATCTTTGTCATGAGTGGGAGGGAAGACTTTGCGTGTTTGTGTAGAAAGAAGTTGCCAACATGTATAGAATATTTTGTAAATATTTTGTAAAATTTGTAATAGATATTTTGTGAACAGAAGTACATTTAGCTACAATTTCCCAATTTCCCTATGTGTGGTGACTTTGGGGACGGCTTGTATTTTAAAGGTGAACATTGACTGCATGTTACTATGTGCCAGGTACTAAGATAAGTCCTTAATATGCATTTCTTACTTAGACCTCACAAATATGTGGGTCAGGAAGAGAGACTCTCAAAATGCCTCACAGCCCATATGGCACAGACCCCCCAAGCCATCTAAACAGATACCAAACCAGAAAGAACTGGCAAGATCACCTGGGGACACATGGGCTCAGCATCAACTCTAGACGTAGCTTCTATTACCATTGTCACTGGTAAATGAGGAAACTGAGATAGAAAGGGAAAGATACGTGCTAGCAAGCCAGAGTGCCAGGCATTTGAGGTCAGGCTTCCTGGCTGCAGAGTCCTCACATCCATTTATACACACTACACAGCTCTGAAGACTCACGCTTGTTTCCAAAGTCACCCACCAGGTGACTTTGGCAGTAATGGTTCACCCACTAGCATACTAGACTATGTAGAGGCTTACAGTTGGCTTTATTCAATGCCACAGCCATTGTTTCCAAGTTCAAGGCTACCAAACTCCTAATTCGAAATCCACTCCAACATTGTACCTTTATCTGCAACTTTTCCTAAGTGCCTCTGCAACATACCATACACAGAATTGGAGTCACGACTTCCTTGGTACTCAGAAGCAGTTTACATTTCCCTGAAATTACGTACATTTCCCCCAAGAAATTGGGAGCTCCCAGAAATTATGGAGTGAGGCTTTCTTGACTCTGTATCCCAAATGCCTAACATAATATTTAAAATATAGTCCATGCCCTGTGCCTGAATGGATGAAAGAATGAATGAACACCTGGTGAGGCAAATTGCCCACAGCAAAATACAATGGTCTTACTTAATTCAATCATTGCAGAGAGACAGTCACAAAGTCACTGTTAAAAAGAAGGAAATACCTAATAAAATTTCTATGAACTTACATTTTTTGAGAAGGAGGGAATTCTCATTGACAAAGAAGATTATAAAACCTATTTGTTCTCAATGTATACAATGCCATCATTTTTAAATCTTATGAAAAAGATACTTTTTTTTTGTTTTTTAACCCACTGTATTGGGGTTTTCTTCCTAAGTCCTCCTCCTCCTGTCCCTGGCTTCCCCTTCCCACACTCCATAACAGCATGTAGGACCAAGATGCCACTTCATTTATTTAGATTCCATTTTAGTGGATTAGTCATTTACCTAATGGAGCTGGACTCTCTTGTTTCAAAAGCAAACATGCTAAAAGGTAAATACAACTGAACAGACCGAGTAACCACGTCCGGTGACTGCACCTGCCATTTGGACCACTCTCCACGGGCCATTTGGAAAATATCTGGCAAATTTCTTTATTTATCTTCTGAAGGTGGAGTAGCAAAAACACTGCAACTTAAGTTAGGAAGTCTGGGTCACAGCCAGAGCTTTGATCTTTTAAGAGCAGCATTATCATTGGCTGGTACTTTCTTCCTGGGTCTCATTTTTCTGGTCTTTAAAATAAGAAGATTGGATCAGATTATCTCTCCAAACTTAAAATACTACATTCCTTCATTTAAGAATTATTTACTGAAGATGCAGGTCTTTGTTATAAATTCTGTGTTGTGGGGCATGCAGAGGTGCAGACAATATAACTTCTGCCCTCTCAGGGCTTAAAACATGAGGGCTGACACAAGGCCAAAAGGAAGCCTGAAATGGTGTGTATTAAACTCGTGTGTTTCAAGGCTATTATGTTAGCATAATGTTATAAATCCTTTGTAAAGAATAGTTTTCATTATTAAAACCTAAAGATTTAGTACCTATATGTTTATTTAATTAAGTACTTGCTGAATCCTAAGCCATTTGAAAAGCTCTTCCAAGGACAATTAAATGTGACAGCTGTAAGTAAGAGGCATTTTCTCATGGTGGATGCAACTTTTCCTCTTCCTTCTCCATCATTTGACTCAAGAAGTTCAACTCCTATTCCAAGCCCTGGAACATGAATCACATAGGCTTACCAACCTCTTGCTTTTAATAAACCAACAAAGGAACTCATTGTTAACCTTCTTCTTGCGAGCCTTCCAAATTCCGTGCCATGATCCAGCTCTGAGACCCACCTGTTCTAAGATTGGAAAAAGTAGGGATACTCCAGATTGTATTTGTACTTCACCTAAATTTATATTCTCTCAGTTGTGAAATGAAACATTTTTCTGGACTTCAATTCAGTTTTAACTTTTAGAGGAGAAACTCCTGGAATAATAGCTAAGTTGCATTTTCTACACTAATAAAACCATGACAATAGGTATTTTTTTAGTAGTAGCAGTTTGCACAAAAAGTTCATTAGTATGTGAAACATTATTTTTAATATATTAGTGTATTTCAGCCAGTATAAAACATGTTGTTTACGACAGTTTCCAAATTACTTCTTTTTTATGCTAAAAAAATCTTAAAAAGTCACCGAACATCAAAATCTTAATTTGGAAGTCATTTTATCCCACTAACCATCTGCAGTAAAATAAGTATCAGATGTGCACTCAGAAGATACTGCCACACTAATATTTGGAATAGAAACAGAGGGCAGTCAAGTTGGCTTAGGTGATTAAAATCTTTTTTAAGAAAGGAAAAACAGGGCGGCTCCTGTGGCTCAGCGAGTAGGGCGCCGGCCCCATATACCGAAGGTGGCGGATTCAAGCCCGGCCTCCGCCGAACTGCAAAACAAAAAAAAATAGCCGGGCGCTGTGGCGGGCGCCTGTAGTCCCAGCTACTAGGGAGGCTGAGGCAAGAGAATCGCTTAAGCCCAAGAGCTGGAGGTTGCTGTGAGCAGTGTGACTCCACGGAACTCTACCCAGGGCGATAAAGTGAGACTCTGTCTCTCCAAAAAAAAAAAAAGAAAGGAAAAACACAAGGCAAGGGAGGGGAGGGAGAAGATGGGTGGAGGGAGGGTGATGGTGGGATGACACTTACGGTGCATCTTACAAGGGTACAAGTGAAAATCACTAAATGTAGAATATAAATGTCTTCATATAGTGATTAAAGGCTATGTTAAATAGTTCAATGAAAATATCTCAGATTGTATATAGTGTCAGCACATTGTGCCCAATTATTGCACCAACGTACACAATTATTATTTAATAAAAATTAAAAAAAGGAAACCCTAAAAAAAAAAAAAGGAAAAACAGTATTTTAATAGCTACTTTAAAGAAAAAAAAATATATAGAAGTACAAATGTACACAAAGAATACATTTGTGATAATTCACTTTACCAAAAGACTCCATAAAATATATTTAAGATTATGATAAGTTTTCCTAATTTGAAAGGAAGTTTATTAATATAAATTCTGTTTAAACCCAATTTTGGTTGGTACTTGTTTATTATGGAAATCATGACTTCCATTATTATTATCATGACTATTACTGTTCTCCTGGCTATTTCCTTTTATATAATCATAATTAAACTCCCCAGATTTATATGAAAAATCATTGAATATCTGAATGTTATGGACAATCTTACTATACAATGTGCTTGAAATACATTAAGTAGAAATGGAAAAATATAATATCCAAAAGATAAGTAGTTGACAAATGTTTCCATGCTGTACATGCCTTTGTCTTTGCAAAATATTCACAATATCCTTATTGCAATCATTAAAATAACTTCAATTAAATATTTTTTAAAATATCCTATTTTATTCAATGTCCCGCTATGAGCATTTTAAAAATCTTCCTGGAAGGTATGTTAATATTATAATTATGCATTTAGCGATTTATCATGCCCCTCTGGTAAGTACAGAGTGCTTCTTTTCATTAGAAAAATTCTGTCTGCAATGTATAGGTACTTATTCTCAGTCATTAGATTTAATTTTATGAAAATGCTCATGTTTTTCCCTTTTTCCTAGTAGAAGACAAAGTCAAGTCACTTGTGTTTTGTGCGAAAAATGGATGTTATCTGTGGCAGTACCAGAAGGGGAGGAAAGCAAAATAAATGTATGTGGTATTAGCAAGAAGAGGTACATTAGGGCAGTGGTTTTCAATGTTGATCGCCCATTAGAATTACTTGGGGAACTTTGAAAAATACATTCCCTAGGGGCAGCGCCCGTGGCTCAAGGAGTGGGGTGCCAGTCCCATATAGTGGGAGGTGGCAGGTTCAAGCCTGGCCCCAGCCAAACCTGCAAAAAAATAATAATAATAATACATTCTATAGGAAACACCCAATACCAATGGAATCAGAAAGAATATCTGGGTGTATGGCACAGGCATCAGTATTTGTTAATGTTCCCAAGGTTGATTCCAAAGTGCAGCCAAGATTAGGAACTGGGGCTATAGGATAAGCAAGAGAAAAATAGAAATCTCTGAGTGTCTTTGTATTTCTCATTTCAAGAAGATTGTGTTTCTGATGCTACCAAAGAAAACATTCAACCAACTGCAGTTCCTGGACTTGAACGTTCTAGTTCCATAACAGACAAAGGTTCTAATCCCTGACCTGCTGGAGAGTTGGGCCAATGTCAGCCTGAGAACGGTTCTTCTCAGTGAAAAGCTGATGTCCTCTAGGAAGACACAGACTGACTGCTCCAACCACACATAGCAGCAGCGCGGCATTTCTCACTTCACCGGCTCTGAGCGGCTTGGTCCATGTGTAGACTGGGTCCGCGAACAGATGCTCAGACATGGTGGTGGTGATGATTCACGCCTGTATTCCAGACACTGCAGGCATCTTCTTCCAGGTTCAAACTCAGCCCCTGAAGACCTGTGCCAACAATTCTCTGTCAATTTGAAGTATACCTCTGTACCTAAGCAGTGCCCAGCGTTCTTTGAACAAAAAAAAATAGAGGTGAAAATTCTCTAAATTAGTGTGAGGGTAGAATTCTGATCAATGCTATGGACATTTAAAACTGTATTATAAGTAACTATAAAATGCCTTTCTTTGTTCTAACAAAATAAACTTAAATCTAACTTGAATCTAACTTAATTTTTACTTGGATAAAACATACTTTTCACTTTCTTTTCTCACCCTCTGTGATGAGTGTTCTCTCCATTTCCTTCTAGAAAACTATCTATAGTGTCATGCACACACCACCTTTAAACTAACATTCTTACAACATAATCAAAGAGGATTCCAGGAATACATAAATGTCTCTGTAGGCATTTGTTTAAGGTGATTTCAGAAATGCACATGTTATTTCATCTCTTGAAAAAAAATGTTTAATGGTAAGAGGTGAACAGAAATGAAGGGAGAGAAAAAAAAGGAAAGTATTATTTTATCCTGGAACAAATGTAATCAATAAACAGAATTAAGTAATCCTAAAGGACTGGTAATAAGAATGTACCTTCCAAAAGTTGAGGCTCACCCCAGTTATGTAAGAAGTATCTAATGCTACTATCTTGAGATAAGAAAAATCAATTGGAAACAAGCATTGAAAAACTCAATCTAGCAAAGAAAGATGAACTCAAACTTCAGCAGTGGTTATTTGCTATACAAGCTTAGGCAAGACCATTTAGTTCCAGTTTTCTTTCTTCAGTGTCATCATTCTTTCACAGAAGAAGCAACTGAATTCCACTTACATTAATACTAGCTGGGCAATCATAGACAAATTAGTCAACCTTTCTAAGCTTCACATTTTTCACATAAGAAAGAGTGAAAATAAACCCTAGTGTAGAGAGTTATTTTTTAAAAACGAGATACCATGAGTAAAATGCCGAATTAAATGCCACGCACACTCTAAGCAATTCATAATTGATATTGATGATTATTTCTCAGAAAATCGGAAGCTGCTATTAAGATTAGGAATTGTAAGATCCAAATACTAGGCAAAAAAATTCTTAATTTGTTCCACCAGTATTTCTTGAGCCTTCATACGTAGAAGCCACTGTGAAGAAATAAAGACTTGTATATGTTTCTTTACCTTAAATCAGTTATAATTTAGATGATGGATGAGGCATGCTTACAGATATCTATAGGTCAGGCAATATGCTGGCTACCAAGTGCCTACTACCTGCCCAGACCAAGTACTTTAAAACACTAGAAGAGTTTCCAGCTAGAACAATACAAAGACTAGCGGGAAGAGATGGCCCTTGAGTTGGACCTTGGACTAGGAGTTGGACAAGCCAAAATGTGAGGAAAGACCAAGTGCAGTGGCTCGCACCTTTAATCCCAGCACTCTGGGAGGCTGAGGCAGGTGGATTGCTTGATTTCATGAGTTTGAGACCAGCCTGAGAAAGAGTGAGACCCTGTCTCTACTAAAAGTAGAAAACATTAGCCAGGTGTGATGGCACATGCCTGTGGTCCCAGGTACTCAAGAGGCCAAGGCTGAGTAAGCCCAAGAGCTTGAGGTTGCTGTGAACTATGATGACACCATGGCATTCTACCCAAGATGACAGAGTTAAACTCTATCTCAAAAAAAAAAAAAAGAAAGAAAGAAAGAAAGAACCAAAATGTGAAGGAAAAGACATCAAGGTAGGACAGTTTGAATTAGTCAACAAGTCAACAAGGTAACCAAAATACACAGAGTTCACTTAATCAGGCCATATTTTTGACAGAACAGATGTGAATAGCAGTAGTTAGATTGCTAACTAAATATTGTGAATCATCCTAAAAATGTCAGTTTGGTTCTAGCTTACAGAGTTAGTCGAAGTAAACTGAAACAAACTAATTTTTTAAAATCCAAAACCACCCAAGCAATCTATATAACTCCAGAAAATAGTCTGGTAATGAAGGCAAAGCAGAAAGATGCCATGTCGTTGAGATTGTCAACTTTCCCATTACCCAATAAAGTTGGTTTGTCAATTTCTTTTCAGGTAACCTAACTGGAAATCAAAGTGACTTTTACTGAGGGAAGTTTCTCTGGATAAACATTTACCACATATCACTTTACCTCTTTGGCTATTAATTCTAATTTAAGAGGGTTGGATTTAAAGGATTTGGAAGAACACCAAAATTTATTCAAATAATCTTATACCATATGACTCTGTACCATATGTGATCAAACTTAATTAAACTGATTTTTAAAAAAAGATGTCACTGTTTGCCTACAATGTGGATATAACCCTTGGAACCTGAACATTCCAAATACTGGAAATGAAGTCATAAAAGTAGTTCAACCGTGCAAAGATTTAATATCTTTTTAAAGACATAGACCTGGTGAAAGGGATTATCTGTTCATATGGTCAGAGTAAACAATCCACTTTTGGGCCCAACAGATGGAGGCTTTAAATCTGGGAAGGAGAAAGCAGAGAAGAATAAAAATGGAGAGCTTAAAATGTCCATTGTTTTTAAAAGCTTCTTCCCTACTCATTTTGAGTCCAGAGGCTCGTTATTATAAGTATAAGAAAACACAAAAATCCTCTGGCTATGAAATTTCACAGTCTCTATCATTTATAAATCAATAAGTATATCTTGAGTTTTAGTATGCATAGTTAATTTTATAAAAATTGAATTAAGATTATCTTATTTTAGTTTTCTGTTTCCAACAATTTATTTCAGTTCCCTTAATAGTTTATCTTTATTAAGCTATGTTTTA
The DNA here is from genome assembly GCA_963573935.1 of Arctocebus calabarensis. NCBI lineage: Eukaryota > Metazoa > Chordata > Mammalia > Primates > Lorisidae > Arctocebus > Arctocebus calabarensis. The sequence continues at coordinate 8,201 of CAUYON010186697.1, forward strand.
TAATAAACTCAAAAGTTGTATGATCTTTAAAAGGGAACCAGCTATAAACTCAATATTTGATCAGAAATCTCAAGCCTATGAATTTTTTAATTGATCAAATGAAGGTTTCTTTTTCATTGTAACAAGTATCATTTTTTCCACAAAACAACTGCTATCAATAGTTTCACCATGTTAATATTTGAGTTAATATTTAGCTGAAATGATATAGGGTAAATATACTAAAAATCTAAGTATTATAACACAACATGAAACAACAAAGTGCTTTGAGGTTTCTCAGATTCACTCTTGCTTGAAAAAATAGAGCAAAAACAAGCTTTGCATTTATCCTAGACCGCAAAATAATTTGAAGCCTGGTAAAGAAATCTGTCCAACATTCTGTCCATTTTATGTCAAAAAACAATTTTATATGTAATGAGCATATTGTCTACAAAATCAATATTTCCTGTGCAATTTCAAAAAGAAAAAACAACACTACCCTTCTATTCGGGGAAAAATATTTAAATGCAGTAAAGTTGAAATAAATAAGCAGAAATACATCTCTGATCCTCTGGTGCTCATGAATATTTCTAGGCCAGCCTGTCCTCCTCACACCTACTCTAATCCTTCTCTCCCTTTCTAATGAGCTCTCCTCCCTGTAAGATTCACTTTACCCATTGCTTTTTATACAAGACCCTCCCTAAATACTGCCAGTCTAGCAGGAACCAGCTTCCAGACCACTCTGTATATATCCCTAATGGTTAGACTTAGCTATACTTGTTGGGAATGTAAAGCTTATATTAATGATCAAGTAGGCATAACTGAAATAATCAAGACTTAGTTATGAAGAGAAACAGTAGCTAATAGTAAGTGCTCAATGGGGGGTTGTGACACTGGGCTCAGCCCCCTTGTGTAGATTCCATTCCATTCCATCCTCCAAATAATCCTATCAAGTATGCACTATTATTATCCTTATTTAAAAGATGAGGAAACCGAGGTTTGAAAAGATAAGTAATCCATGTAAGTTCGTGCTACAAGCATTTAGCAGAGACAGAAAGCACTTTAGCCCAGGTCTTCCGATGTCCATCTGTTCTCTTACCCACTATGGGTGTGCTTCCTTTCCTTGAGGTCTAAATCTGGGCTTAAGACCTAAAACTTCTTTGAGACACATGGATCATTACAAAAGTTTTGAGATACACAAAAATCTGAAAATGTAAAATCCGCTCTGAAGGAAACATGAAGCCCTCCCAGCAACACCAGTAAGCTGAGCAAGTTGAAACTGGGATGGTGAATCAAAAAGGATGCTACCAACTGTCTCTCTTGAAATGAAATAATGGACCATAACGCAGTCTGTCTCAAAACTTTCATAGTGCCTTACACATAGATTTAAAATTTAGAAGAAGGATTTATGAAAAGAAAAAAAACTTCATTTTCTTTTTAAAATAATGAATTGACTTTTGTTATCAAAGGTTTAGCCATTATACAAAATGAATTGCCAGTGTATTCTACTATTAAACATTTACATCTATGGAAATGAACATGATTATGTTTAACACTCACAATGTAAACATTATGGCCTGATATTACAGTAAGTCAATAATAAAGTACTCAAAATAATTGGATTTAAACCTCTCTAGCAGACTCTTCAGCGCCAGACAGTAATTCATATAATTCAGTCAAGTCAATTCACTTATTCATTAAAGGTTCTATGTGAACTAAACGTTTTTAATTCAAATATCAAGTTGTCTTTCTTTCAAAAATATATATATACATATATATGTGTATAAGTGTGTTTGTGTATATATTTTCTAATCCCTTTGAAAAATGTAGAGACACTGAAAAAATTCCAAAGGTTAAACAAATCATGAAGGGAAGAATTTTCAGTTGCTTATAAGCAGCCTCCTTAGAGCCAAATAGAAATGAAAAGGAATTCTGATCTGACGCCCTCTAGCTGTGAGACCTTGCACAAATCGCTTAAACTCGTTTCAGTTTCTCCATCTGTAAAAGTGGTTCATGGAAAGGATTAAATGTAATTATGTATGTGAAAGTGACTTTCACAATGTTTGGTACATGATTGACTTTTAAAAAAAGATGTTATTTCCTTCTTTTTATTGTAATATTTTATGTATTATTATTGAACTCCAACCAATGTTCTAGACATGGTTCATTCTTTGGGAATACATAGATGGAAGTCTGTAGAATTGAGCCTCCAAAATAGTCTGCAGGTCAGCGGGTAAGAATGATCAGAAAAGCAAAAAATAAAACACAATATAATATGCATTGCCATAGAGATGAGCAGAAAGTAGACAGAGGGGCCAGGCTGGAGTGGGAGGTCTCCCAGGAGGGATTATTAAAGGAGACTCTTAAGATGGATTTTAGTGGCTCAGAGGATTGGAGTGTCTAGGGAGGTCAATGGAGGCCTGTAAACACTCATGGAGATTGGAGGCAAACTTCTTTATATTTCCTTATTTAAACCTCATAACATCTCGGCAAATAGCAGAAACCATTTCTACATTTTGATGATGAAACAGCAGAACCTTATCAATTTTTACCAGTATGAATACCAGAAAATACATAGAGATGACAATAATATGCTACCCTAATTCAAAGATATAGCAAAAGATATTGGTAGACAAAGACCAGCAGGACAAGAATCTTACCTAAGCAAAAGAAGAAACTCAAATGATTCCATTCTCTATCTGAAATGACTAGATTTCCAAAGATACTAAAGGTTCTATTGTAAGGCTTTGGAGAAGTGAAAAGTCTAAAAATTTGTATTTTAACTGAGAAAACCTCTTCTTCTTACATTATTGCACATCTCTGTTTTCCCTGGTCCAGTTCAGTCCAGGAGAGAAAGCAGAAAGCCCTCCTAAGAGGCCACTGAACAAATAGGACTACCCAGTTTCAGTATAGCCCATATTAAATAAGAGAACAAACTCAAACACACAAAGCTGACAATAACAAGTGATGCAAATCAGTCTGCTTTATGTTATCATGCTGAAAGACTAATATTACCTGTTTGTTAGGAAACAAAAGCCTGGGTAAGTGAGCAAACCAGCCAACCCTTAGATTTTCTAACCTTCCAGGAAAGAGTTACATATGTCAACATTGACTCAGCAGGGCTGGCTGCTATTTAGTCATGTCACTCCCACTTAGGTTTTTGAACAAGTTATACAACAATATTTTCATAGCACACCAGTTTATGCATAGTTAGAATCACAACCTTGGTTGATATAAACAAATCTTTTTTTCCACTTTTACACAATCAAAGTATCTTATTTGTATGTACATTTAATTTCATACAGAAATCTACTCTATTTGTATATTTTATTTCTTGGAAGTCAGTTAAGTCTCTGTGAGTTGAGATTAAAATTCAAAGACATTAACAACAACAAAAATAAACAAATGGGACTTAATTAAACTGAAAATATTCTGTACAGCTAAGGAAACAGCAATCAAAGCAGACAACCTTCAGAATGAGAAAAGATATTTGCATATTATGAATTGGACAAAAACCTGATGACTAGGATCTATAGAGACTCAAATTAATCAACAAAAAAGCCCCAACAATGCCATATATCACTGGGCAAAAGACACGAATAGAACCTTCTCTAAAAAGAAGATGAATGGCTAACAAACATGAAAAAATGCTCATCATCCCTAATCATCAGAGAGATGCAAATCAAAGCTACCCTGAGATATCACCTAACCCCAGTGAGAATGACCCACATCACAAAGTCTTAAAGTTGCAGATGCTGGTGTAGATGTGGAAGAAGGGAACACTTTTACATTGCTGGTGGGACTGTAAACTAATACAACCATTTTGGAAGGAAGTATGGAGAATCCTCAAAGAACTCAAATTAAACCTCCCATTTGATCCTACAATCATATTACTAGGCATCTACCCAGTAGGAAAAAAATCCTTTCATAAGGACATTCGCACTGGATTGTTTATCACAGCTCAATTTACAATACCCAAAATCTGGAAACAGCCTAAATGGCTGCCATCCCAGAAATGGAATAACAAGCTGTGGCATATGTATACTGTGGAATGCTATTCAGCCACTAAAAAAGATAGAGACTTTACATCTTTTGTATTAACCTGGATAGAGATGGGACACATTCTTAGTAAAGCATCACAAGAATGGAGAAGCGAGAATCCAATGTACTCAATTCTAAACAGAATGCAGGATTTGAGCTAATGCAAAGGGGGGAGGGGAATGAGTAAGTGGAGAGAGGGGAGGAGGGAGGAGGATGAAGGGTCATGGCACACCTTTTGGGGTAGGACA
>CAUYON010186699.1:0-38844 GCA_963573935.1 Arctocebus calabarensis
TTGAGACAGAGCCTCAAGCTGTCACCCTGGATAGAGTGCTGTGGCATCACAGCTCACAGCAACCTCCAATTCCTGGGCTCAAGCGAGTCTCCTGCCTCCGCCTCCCAAGTAGCTGGGACTACAGGTGCTCGCCACAACGCCCGGCCATTTTTTGGTTGCAGCCGTCATTGTTGTTTGGCGGGCCCAGGCTGGATTCGAACCCGCCAGCTCAGGCGTACGTGGCTGGCGCCTTAGCCCGCTGAGCCACAGGCGCCAAGTCAGTATGGGCACTTTCAGAGTTTTGATTGCCATTGCTATTTTATTTGTAATGTTGTGTCTGGAGCTGCTGCCAAATTACTTTTTAAATCATCAATCCATAATCTTATTTTTAAATGAATTTTTTTTTTTTTGAGACAGAGCCTCAAGCTGTCATCCTGGATAGAGTGCTGTGGCATCACAGCTCACAGCAACCTCCAACTCCTGGGCTCTAGCGATTCTCCTGCCTCTGCCTCCCAAGTAGCCAGACTACAGGGGCCCACCACAACGCCTGGCCAATTTTTGGTTGCAGCCATCATTGTTGTTTGGCAAGCCCAGGCTGCATTTGAATCCGCCAGCTCAAGTGTATGTGACTGGCACCTTAGCTGCTTGAGCCATAGGCGCCAAGCCCATAATCTTACTTTTAAAAACTTAAGGTATGTCCAAAGTCATGTCACATCACCAAAACTAGTGCGGCCAAACCTGTCCACTGAACTGTTGAATTTTTAAATTGAAATTTGATTTTTTTGTTGTTTTGTTTTTTTGCAGATGAACTAAATTTTGTACAGGGCATATGATTATGGCAAAGTTAGTAGTGAAGATGGCTAGGAAAAAATGACCCACTAAAAACAAAACTGTCATCTACAACTCTGCTCACTAAATCTCTTCCAATTTCAGTGACAGGATTGGCGAAAACAGGGTTTCAAGGTCGGGTCAGTGTTACCTCCTGCCCTGGCGTTCGTTCAGTGATTGCGGTGGTGTTGTCTTAGCTATCTTAGCCTCACAATAGTCCATGAGCAAAAGTATATCTTCATAATGCTATTTCTCTTTTTTTTAGAGACAAAGTCTTACTTTATCGCCCTCGGTAGAGTGCTGTGGCGCCACAGCTCACAGCAACCTCCAACTCCTGGGCTTAGGTGATTCTCTTGCCTCAGTCTTCCCAGTAGCTGGGTCTACAGGAACCCGCCACAACGCTCGGCTATTTTTCTGTTTTAGCAGTTCAGATGAGGCTGGGTTTGAACCCACCACCTTTGGTATATGGGGCCGACGCCCTACCCGATGAGCCACAGGTGCCGCCCCATAATGCTATTTCTTGTAGCGATCTTTAAGTGGTCTGTGCCATTTTGGATCACATACTAATTGGGTGCAGACTCTGCAATTCCCAGGAAGCATTCAGGGATTGAGCCCTGCAGGTAATCCACGAGGTTTCGAACCCCATGGAGCAATGTGGAGACATTCTACAAACTTCTGAGGCCCAATGGGGCTCTGTCCTGTTTCTAAGACTCTTGAATATATAACATTCTCCCCAGTTGCTTCTTTATCCTTCTGGCCATTTGGTTAGGTAAGAAAATATACTTCTGTGAGGAAGCCAGTCTTATGTCGCGGTTCAGGCTTAATTCTTGAGATTTCCTTGAATGTTCCTGGAGAGTCTCATGGGCATGAGATTAGGATGAGTTTAACAAGTGATAGCCAACTTTGTGGTAGACCAGAGGGTGTAATTCAGCAATTACTTCTTTCTTTTTAATATGCTTCCTCATTTGAAAAGTGGGCATCAAAATAATGACCTTAGGCGGCTATTGTAAAGTCCTTGGTCTGAGTAGGGCTCAGGCACCTCAGCTGTCCCTACTGCGGGGTGAGTAGGTGATGGATGTGTGTGTAAATAATTAGGCTCCATTTCATGAGGGCCACAGCAGAGGCAGAAAAACATTGGGTTGGCAAGGGTTTGCTCTTGTTTAACTTATGGCCACACACTACAAGTGGACATTCAACACTTTCCAGTACAAAGACAAACACTTTGTATCTCCGTTCCACTCAAATCTCACACACTGTTCCCATTTGCCTTCTCTCAGTGGGAGTGGGGGGAGGGGCAAGACAAACCCATTTATCTTTTTACCATTAATTTATCGTCTCCAAACTGGTACTGCCTTTGCCTTCCTTTTGGCTGCCCACAACAGAAGAAAGGTCCCCGCTCTGCTCATGGCCATTCTGTCCCCTTATGCCCTGGGAACCGTCCCTTCCTGCCCCCTGAAACCATCCACCCTCATCGTCCTTGTCCACTGGAACATTTCTCCCAGGATACTACCATCGTGAATGTCTCTGTTCAACCACACAACAACAAAACTCAAACAAGTTCTGCTATTACTACGCTCCTCTCCTGGCAAACTTCTCCAAAGACTTATCTATACTTACTATCTCTGTTTCTTCATCTCCCATTCACTGTCTTTAAAAATTAACTTCACAGACCTGACTTAGGAATGTGCTATTAGACTAACACCTGCTTTGACCAGAGGTGATCCAGGCTCCCCTGTCCCTCTATATCCTTCTACCCTCTTTCCTGTGTTCATATAAGTATATGGCCTTGGAGTAAATGTGTGGGATTATTTCTGTGTTATGTTCTACATAATGATATCACTTCATACCAGCACGTTGCCCCCTTTCCCTCTTGGTATTTTATGTCTATATTAACATATACAAATCATATTATTTCATATAAATTAAAATCTTTTAACTGCTAATACTAATAATAATTGCTATTATTTATTGAGTACTGTCCAGACCCCAAGCAGTATTCCAATTGCTTTACATGTGGTTATTTATTTTGGTCTTTCTTTCTTTTTTTTTTGTTGCAGTTATCATTGTTTAGCTGGCCTAGGCTGGGTTCAAACTTGCCACCCTTGGTTCATGTGGCTGGCGCCGTAACCACTGTGCTACAGGCACCAAGCCTAGTTTGGTCTTTCAATGACCCTGGAAAGTAGGTATTACGATCTCTATTTTTTTTTTTTTTTTTTTGAGACAGAGCCTCAAGCTGTCACCCTAGATAGAGTGCTGTGGCATCACAGCTCACAGCAACCTCCAATTCCTGGGCTTGAGCGAGTCTATTTCCTCCACCTCCCAAGTAGCTGGGACTACAGGCGCCCACCACAATGCCCGGCCATTTTTTGGTTGCAGCCGTGATTGTTGTTTGGCTGGCCCAGGCTGGATTCGAACCTGCCAGCTCAGGTGTATGTGGCTGGTGCCTTAGCCCGTTGAGCGACAGGCACTGAGCCTACGATCTCTATTTTAATGAGGAAATTGAGGCATAAATTGTTGAGGACTGTGTGCCCAGTAATTGATGAAGTCAGGGTATAAAATCAGGCATTTGACCCCAGAGTCTGTGTTTCCTTTTTTTTTTTTTTTTGCAGTTGTTTTGGGCTGGGGCTGGGTTTTAATCCACCACCTCTGGCATATGGGGCCAGGGCCCTACTCCCTTGAGCCACAGGCGCCGCCCATGTGTTTCTTACTTACTACATTGTTCTATAGTATGAACATACCAAGGAGCAAATAGCCATTTTCTATTGTTTCTAGTTTGTCTGTATCATAACCAGTGTTTCAGGAGCTTTTGCAAGTGCATGAGTGTGAATATTTCTCTGAGGTTGTGGATTGTGGAACTTCTGGATCATCAGGAAAGGTTGTTTAACATTGTTATATTGTCAAAAGACCTTAAAAAAATAGACCATCCATCTTCCACACCCATCAGCCATGAGGACCATATCTGTTTTCCCATGACTTCACCAACATTCGAATATTTGCCAATCAAATATTTGCCAATTGCGTGGATTAAGAAACAGTCTCTCCTAATTGTCATTTGCCTTTTTCGGAGCTCTAGTGGGTGGGGCGTCTTTTCATATGGTTACTGGTCATTCTGGCTGTTTCCTTTGTGGCCTGCCTGTTTATAATTTGCACCCGTTTTTCTGTGGGATATTTGCCTTTTCTGTCAGTGTTTGCGAGCTGTTTATGTATTTTGGATCTCACGTCTCGCTCCTCACCCACTGTCATAGGCCTCCCATCTCTGCCGAAGCTTGTGAAGGTCACAGTGTCCTTCATGCGTTGAATCCAGCCATTCTTCTGCTGAATTATCTTACTCTATAACCTGGTGGTTTACGACCGTGCCCTGTTTGGTGGCATTGAGGACATAAGGGCTGGTCAGGGAACAAATATGACCGTAAGATGGCAGTAGATGAAACGAGCTTTATTTGGTTGGCACTTCGACAGGTTGCCTGAGGTCGGGGTTCCCTGACAGCTGTAATGTCTCCCAGAGAGCAGATGTGTGGTCACTCTCCAGAGGGGGAAGAGGGACGTCCTACAGGGTGGGGTGAGGGCTTATATATCTAGGTGATGTCACTCAGGGCATGATGGGGAGTATCGGGGTCACAGAGCTCCAAGGACAGCAGTGGTTGGGGTCTTTCATAGCTACCTAGCTTACTTGGTTAGCAGATGTTGGGTGCAGTTTTGTGGAGTATGCAAAACAGGAAATCTCTAAATAGCTGAAAATATGCTCATTGGGGCTATATTTAGAGTAATTGGATGTGTAAAAATTGGAGTTTGATGCCAGCAGGCTGTGAGCCAACAGTCCCAGTCCATGTGAACAAGTAGAACACACAGAGGCCAAATACACAGGTGCCCTTTAGCCCATTTGCACAACACTCTGCTTTTAGAAACGCTCTTCTTCCAACTTCTGTGATGCCACACTCCTGGTTTTCTCCTTAAAAAACCAGCATTTCCCATAGTCCTCTGTGACTCACACCCTTCTGTCCTTGAAACCAGTGGTTGTTAAGCTTTTGACCCCAAGATGCCTTTACATTCAAAAATTACTGAGGACGTCAAATAACATTTGCTTATGTAGGTTACATCTCTCCATACTTACCATGTTGGAAATTTAAAGCTGGGGAATTAAAAATATGTATTAATTTACTTAAAAATAATGATAATAATCCCATTGCAAATCAACATATTTTATTTTATTTTTATTTATTTTTTGAGACAGAGTCTCACTATGTCGACCTTGGTAGAGAGCCGTGAAGTCACAGTTGACAGCAACCTTAAACTCTTGGGCTTAAGTGATTCTCTTGCCTCAGCCTCCCAAGTAGCTGGGACTATAGGTGCCCACCACAACATCTGGCTATTTTTCGAGATGGGATCTTTGCTCTTGCTCAGGCTGGTCTTGAACTCCTGAAATCAGGCAATCTACCTGCCTCAGCCTCCCAGAGTGCTAGGATTACAGGTGTGAGCCACCTCATCTGGCCCTCAACATAATATTTTAAAATAACAAAATGACTCAAAGGACCTTCTGATATGTCAATGTCATCTTCATCTTTAAACGTAGATAGTACAACTGTATATTAAGAAATTGAGTCTATTTTAAAAAAGTTAACTATCTTCCCTTATTCATTAAGAAATCACAAATCAGCTTTCCTTTATATTAGATTATAATGTTATTCTAAGTAACAAAGGGTCTGAGCTAAAATTTTAATAATTGGAAAAGATGCTGAGCCCAGCCAATGGAGCTTCCTGGCATCTGTGATGCTGTGTCTTCTTCTCCAAGGAAGGAGCTGATGTGTGCACACAGGAAAAAGAGCCACCACCGTGCCCTGCCCTGCTCTAGGGCCAGAGCTGCCACCTCTGTCCTGCAATCACATGCGTCCCACAGCTTCCAGGCTGATCTGCATGTCCTCATACCTCAGACACCAGCACTGCCACTGGATCTAGCAACAAGAGTGATCCTTGTGGACATAACTTTCCCCTGTGGGGTGAAAGATTAGAGGACCCCAGCAGACTTCACCATCAAGGACCCCAACGTCCCTCCTCACTGCCTTGGCCATCCACAGCCTTGGCTGCTGAGGTGCTGACCTCAGCCAATAAGGCTCCATGGAAAATGAACCACTCCCCTTCCCCTCAGGCACATGGTACTGGCAGGATGGGCGAGTGTCATGGGCTTCATCCTGCCAGGAAGCTCCATAGTCACTGATGAGACCAAAAGTGGCACAATGAACAGTACAAGAAAGCCTGTTTTGGCACAGCCTTAACAGCCAACACTTTTGGAGGTGCTTCCCATGCAAAGGGAATTATGCTGGAAAAAGTAGAAGTTGGTGGCTCACACCTGTTATCCAAGCACTCTGGAAGACCAAGGCAGGTGGATTGCCTGAGCTCACAGGTTCAAGACCAGCCTGAGCCAGAATGAGACTTTGTATCTAAAAATAGCCAGTGTTGTGGTGGGCACCTGTAATCCCAGCTACTTGGGAGGCTGGGGCAAGAGAATCGCTTGAGCAGAAGAGTTTGAGGTTTCTGTGAGCTGTGATGCCACGGAACTCTACCAAGGGCGACAAAGTGAGACTCTGTCTCAAAATAAAATAAAAAAAAAGTAGTAGTTGAAGACAAACAGCCAAGTTCTACCTTTAGGAAGTGTGTCAGAGTCCTGCTGACCAAGAATGGCAAGAAAATCACAGCTTTTGTACTCAACAGTAGTTGCTTGAACTTCATTGAGGGAAAGTTGCTTGGTTTGGTCAGAAAGGTCATGCTGTTGGTGACATTCCTGGAGTCCAATTTAAGGTTGTCAAAATAATAAATGTCTCTCTTTTGGCCCTATACAAAAGCAAGAAGGAATAACCAAGATTATAAATTTTGATGATGAAAACATAGGAGTAATACATTTTCATAGGCAAAAAAAAAGAAATGGCAAAGCAAAGTAAAGAAAATATAGCACTCTGCCCTTCCTGAAGCTAGAACTGCAGCTGTTCTCCCTGCCCAGAGGAGGAGCCGTTATTCCTCAGTCAGTAATTGTACACCAACCCGTAGGTACATATCTTTCCCCAAAGAAGACAGGGTGTCAGTTCTGCAAGAAGTGACGGCTCCCACAAATGCTCAGACACTGATGTAAGGCTACAAGAAATAAAAGCATCAAGGAAATACGAAATCTTCAAAAGAACACAATTATTTTCTAACAATTAATTGCAAAGTAATGGAGATCTAGGAATCACCTGACAAAGACTGTCACAATATTGCCTGGAACAGCTAGTGGCCTCTGCCACACCCCTAAGCCACGTAGACACAGCCTTCCCCAGTTGCTTATGTTCTGAATGAATGTGCAGAGGTGGATCAGAGATTGGGAGATGAGGGTGCACAGGAGGGGCAGGGCTTTGTAAGCTGACTGGCCTGTGATGGTCTGGAAATGACCTTGTAGGGTAGACAAATGGACTGCAGTGGGGTCAGGCTTACCCAAGATTGAATGCTGGGTATATTACTTTCTAGATGTCAAATCTCAGCTCAGTTATTTGACTTCTTTAACTTCTTCTGGTCTTAGTCTCTTCATCTGTAAAATGGGCTAATACTATTGATTTCTCAGGATTAAATAGATAAGGCACTTGAACAATCTTGGTGAATAGGAATGGTGTCGTAAAGGAATTTTCTCCTTTCACTTACTTAAGAATCTTCAAAGTCACAGGCAGAAAGAAAGCTCTGTTCATAAAGTTGGGTGGGGTCTGCCGTTGACTGGAACAGACCTTCCATTGAGGCCATGTTGTATCAAGGTAGGTAGATGTGTAACATGCATGAATGAAGAGGGTCCAGGGAAAGGACAGGTGGCAGCTGATACTCAGCTCAGTGTGAAGGAGCCACAGGGAAGTAGAGCACACAGCAACAAGAGCCCAGACTCCTTCTCCAGGGTAGCCACCACCCCCCTCCTGCCACCTGGTACCACATGGGACTAGACACTAGAATTGCCTGGACTTCTGATTAAGGGGGAAGTGTGGCTTTTTCATATGAAATCTCCTAATGTTTAAATGCTGGCTACACATTCAAAGTCAATTAAAATCATGATGTCTGTGGGCTGATCTGGCTTATGGACCACCAGTTTGCACATTCTGCATCATGTCCAGCTATGCTGTCCAATGGCACAGACATGGCCACAGTAGCTATTTAAATGAAAATTAATTGAATTTAAATGAAAATAAGCTTAGCGGAAACAAAGATTAATTTAAATGAAATGAAATAAAGAATCAGTTTCTTAGATGCACCAGCCACATTTCAGGTGCCCTGTAGCTATGCAGGACCAGTGGCGACTTGTGTGGGGCAGCATGTTTAGGAATTTCCCTCTATGTAGACTGTTCTTTTGCAAAGCACTGCTCTCTCTATGGAAGCGGCATGAAAGAGAGGCTGTGTCATGTCAGTGGAGGTCCCCTTTCTTAGATAGACATATGGTTAAGCTACAGCTGTGCTGATTCAGTAGGTATTGTCTCATGGACAGTCTATTAAGCCAGAATAGGGCTCAGAGGAACAACTTCTTTCATCTATCCACACATCAACTATCTGTCCACCCACTCACCCATCTATCTATCCATCCAGCCACCCAGCTCCCTATCCATCCGTCCATCCATCCATCCATCCATCCACCCACCTACTCATCCAGCCCCTATCCAACCATCCACCTACCCACCTACTCACCCAGCCCCCATCCATCCATCCACCCATCCATCCATCCATCCATCTACCCACCCACCTACTCACCCAGCCCCCATCCATCCATCCATCCACCCACCTACTCACCCAGCCCTCCATCCAGCCATCCACCCATCCATCCATCCATCCATCCAACCACCCACCCACCTACTCACCCAGCCCCCATCCATCCATTCATCCATCCACCCACCTACTCACCCGTCTACCCATGCGCCTTCCCCTCCATCATCTGCCATCCCTCCAGCCATTCACCTGTCCATCTGTCCATTCATTCATCTATCCATCCATCTATCCATCCTGTCATCCATCATCCATTATCCATCCTATCCATCCATCCACCCATATATCATCCAGCCAGCCAGCTAGCCACTTATCCATCCATCCATCTATCTATCCATCCCTTCTCCATCCACCTATCTGTTCATCCCTCCCTCCATCCATCCAATCAACCATCCATCCATCCATGCATCCACCCACCCACGCACTCATCATCCAGTCCCCCCATCAAATCACCTGTTTATCCATTGATTCATCAATCCTTCCACCCATCCTTGCACGTGTTTATCCATGACCCATTCACCCATTCACCCACCCACTACCCATCCATCCATCCATCCATCTGTCCTCCTATGCAACTTTCCATAGGATCCATCCTTCCATCTATCCATCCACCTACCCATCCATCATTTCAGACTTTGTTTGCCTATTATATACAAGGTCACGAGAAGAGTGGGTGCTATTATATGTTGGATGCAGAAGTAAGTTTCTGTCCTTGGAAGCTTACTTTCCAGGAGGAGACATTATATAAAGAAACAGTGCTGGGAATCATCTCAGGCACTCTGCCAGAAGCAAGTACAGGGCCCAGTGGGGCATAACAGAAGGAGTGGCCAGCCCGACCTGGGGGCTTGGGAGTAGCTGCCCAGAGGGGTGGTGGTGTGAGGGGTCAGAGAGGGCCTGGGTGTGGTGGGAGAGGCAGGCACACGAGCACAGGCACAGAGGCTACAAACAGTGGGTCATCTCTGGGGAATGCAAAGATGACACCCCCTGTGAGGCAGTGACCTTGGACAGAGAGGAGGGGGGATGAGGGGTATTGCCTCCCCATCTGTCTCTCCAGCCTCTAGGATTCCTTTCTTCCTTTAGTGCCTGATCACTTTAAAGTGGTAAATTCCATTTCTAACCTCTTGAAGGGAAAGAGGGGGAACTCCTGAGCTCATGGTCACGTGCAGGCAATCAGCTTCCTCCTCTGGAGGAAGTGTACCTGATTTTCATAGACCTGATGTGCACCTACCTTTCAGGGATATAGTTCTAGTTCTTTTTTTTTTTTTTTTTTTTTGAGACAGAGCCTCAAGCCGTCACCCTGGATAGAGGGCCGTGGCATCACAGCTCACAGCAACCTCCAATTCCTGGGCTCAAGAGAGTCTCCTGCCTCCGCCTCCCAAGTAGCTGGGACCACAGGCACCCGCCACAACACCCCGCCATTTTTTGGTTACAGCCGTCATTGTTGTTTGGCAGGCCCGGGCTGGATTCGAACCCGCCAACTCAGGTGTACGTGGCTGGCACCTTAGCCCGCTGAGCCACAGGCGCCGAGCCATAGGTCTAGTTCTTTACAGTGACCACCTCCCTGTGATGACCAGTTTGTTACAGTTCCTTGGGTGGTCAACTTACAGAGTCTGTACCATATTTTTTGTTTGTTTGTTTGTTTTGAGACAGTCTCACTCTCACCCTGGATAGAGTGCTATGGTGTCACAGCTCACAGCAACATTAAACTCTTGGGTTGAGCAATCCTCTTCCCTCACTACAGGCACCTGCCACCACACCTGGCTAGTTTTGCTATTTTTAGTAGAGACTGGGCTCACTGTTGCTCAGGCTGGTCTCTAACTTCTGAGTTCAAGCACTCCACCCCCTTCCCTCCCAGATTGCCAGGATTATAGGAGTGAGCCACCACGCCTGGCTGGCTCCCCTGTGTTTCAGAAGGTTGTACAGCTACCAGAAGGCAGACAAGTTGCCTGATAGTAATATCTGCCAGTCTTTCATAAAACATTCCCCTGGGTCATGAGCAGGCCACGGATGTCCTGGGGGAGTGAGATGGTCCTCTTCTCTATAGAGAGAGGAGGGTGGGCTGGATCTGTAGCCAAGGACCCAAAGATAGGCTGGTTAAAACAACATTCCCAGGCCTTTCCTCTGGAGATTTTACTCAGGAAGACTAAGCTGGTGCACCAGCCATCCTGATGGTCCTACAAGTTTGGGAACCCTGGAACATGTGATTTTGAGGCCCCTTCTATCCCAAGGGAGGTCACTACTCCAGAGGCAGCACCAGGGGCCCCCGTGTATGCTGTTCATTCGCCACCAGAGGGCAGGCCTGAGGCGCCACGGCCTGAGCAGGCTGCCTGTGTCTGCTCCAGCAGGGCATAAATACCCGGGGGGGAAGGTCTGCAGTGGCACAGAGGATGGGGTGCAGGGGGGCTAAGGTGGGGATCCTGTGGAAGAGGCGTGGGTAAACTGGAGATCAGAGGAGGAGTCTTCAAGACGCTTTAGAGACCAGCAGGGATGGCCAGTGACCCGTCCAGTTCCGGCCAACAGAAGCTCGGTGCTGACCTTTGTTGGCCGCTCCTGGTAGAGGAGGGCCTTCAGTTATTTCTTCTGCAATCTCTGCCCTTCTGGGTCTTTCATTCACCCCTGCACCCCCCACGATCGTTATGGCCTGATTCCATCCGCAGTGAAGAAAGCCTCGCTGGCAGCTCAAGTGTCCTATTCAGTGCCCTTCATTTTTGGCAAAGAAGGATTCCGCACCTTCCCTTCACCACTGCGTTCATGTTAACCTCTGTAGGCTGACTCTGAGGCCACAGCCCTGAGCATCTGACTGCAGCAGCACGGCCTTTGGAGGGTTTTCTCTTTGTCATCTCTAAGCTCCCTTTTTCCCGTCTGCAGTTTCTCTTTTGGGATTTCCTTGCTGGTAACATTCTGAACATTTCCCTTTTACAGAGGCCCAGGGGCTCCACAGAAGCATAAATGGTTCCCCCAGCTTCCCAAAGGGGGAAGCTGAAACTAGGATGGCTGGGGGCTAGCCCTGGACAGAGCAGGGAGGTGGAGATGCAGAGGAACTGAAAGCAGACCAGGCTCCCCAGCAGAGCATGTGGGTGTCTTGGCCCTAGCCTCATGTCCTGCCAGGTTGTATGATGCCAACATGTTCCAAATCCCCACTGGTGTCTGTGTCCATCCACTCCCTACCCATCCCTACATCCCTTCCTTCTTGAGTTCCCACATCTGCCGGGCCTTCTGTAAGGACCAGGGGTTAGTAAAAGTCTTCAGAGAGTGATTATTTTCCATGAGCTCAAACTTTGAATAGAGAGAACATGATATTCAAGGAAACTAATGATGCGAAGGAAACTAATGGAAGGAAAATGATACTTAGGAAACTTACACAACGGGAAAAAGAGTTGGAAGAACATTATGGTGTAGGTGAGCACTATAGTACGTGATATAATGGTGTAATATAGGCATGTATGAGGAATAATGAGAGAGTGGGGAAAAGAACGGTTTTAGAAATTGGTACCAAAAAGGAAAATGATTAGAGATGCCTTGTCTGATTCTGGGTTTTGTTTTAGGATTGGGTGCTATCTCCTTGTGTGATGTCAGGTGGTGGTACATGGCGGTTTTTGTTAGGGGAGGAATAGCCTAAAAATCTATATAGCTACAGCCCCACTAAAAATAGGAAGCTGCTTTGTCACAAAGTTCCCCTGCAGTTTCAGGGGCTGGAAGAAGGGGAGCTCACTGCCAAGGAGGAAGACCCAGCAAAGCCACAGTGGCTGAGAGACAGGCCTGAGTCAGGGGTTTTTTGACATCAAACTCATCAGGGTGGCATGGTGCAGGAACCCTTTGTTCTTATGATAGCTAGGACACCGCTTGTTCATGCACCAAACACTGGGGGTGTCTCCTAGGGCCCAAGCAGTGTGCTGGTTACTAGGAGAGACATGGAAGGCTCCTAGTTTCTGGGAGGCACAATCTGATAAAAGAACTGGACAAATCATAACAGCACGATGGGATAATAGAGATGAATACAGGAAGGAGTGCTCAAGAGGGGCAGGGGGTTACAGAGAGCTGCCTAGGGCAAGGTACAGGTTTGAGGAGGCACATAGTTTCATGGGGCGGTGAGAAGTTAGCTCTGATGCTGTGTGTGTGTGTTTGTGTGTGTGTATATACTTGCTGAGCATGGGGACCGCGTGGGTGTCCAGGGATGGGAGATGGAGCTGCAGAGGAGGCTGTGGTCAGACCCTTGTACAGCACCAGGCTAAAAAATTCACTCCATTCACAGATGTGCGTGGGCAGCCCAGGATGCCTGGGGTATTACCATGTAGTTATCACATCTTGCTCTTTCTTTGGTGAGGAGTATGTTAAGGCAAGGGTTTGCGATGGGATTGTGAAGAATGTGCAAAGGACAATCTAACAGTGCTTTTTCATGTTGGACATGCATTTAATTTGTTTTTCTTTTTTGCAGTTTTTGGCCGTGGCTGGGTTTGAACCTGCCACCTCCGGTATATGGGGCAAGCCCCCTACTCCTTTGAGCCACAGGCGCCATCTGACATGCATTTAATTTTTAAAAATTCAAAAAAGTCACTGCTGAAAAAATGTTCAAATATTAGGTTCATTAATAATGATTTGTAACTTTACAGGACATTTTCATTGAGAGTTTTTCTAAAGAGAGTGTAAAAAATATAGTTCATGTGTTTTAACTAGTTAATCAGCGCAGAATGGATGGAAAATGCCCCCATCCCCTCTTTTTACTTTCCTGAATGGCATTCCACCGTAAATAGGGTAAGAAATGCAGATTGCAGACAGTTCTTTTCCTCAGTCAATTAAAACTATCTTCTATGTGCCAAATACTCTCTGAGGCTCTATTGAGAACAGGCAAATCAATTTAAAACTTATGTCTTTGGATATTTACAAGTAGAAATGTCAATTATGATGGGTTAAGAACATCCTAACAATGGCTATAGACTCAGGACTGAAGCAAATGACACTGACATCAAAGCTCTTGGAAGCTTTTATCACAACACAAACTATTTATGGTGTATAACAAGATACATTTAAATCTATTAAGATCACACAACTTAGGAGCAGGAAAATATAACAAGAATACAAACAATTAGAGGTTACTTTGTTTCAAGTTAATTAAGTCTCACTACTTTTACTTGCTTGCCAAGTGGTATTTTTCTTATGATTTAATAGGACACTCCTTCCCCCCAGCTGGAGCCGGCTGTTGGCTTTCATAGGTAGGAAGGCACATTTTATGCTTTCTCAGACTTGTGACTTTAGCCATCACTGGCTGACACCAGTCCTTGCTGACATTGACTTACTTTTCTCTTTGCACATCAGATAGTGGGAGGGAGCAGTGCTTTCTATTTTCAAGATACACAGTTAAGTCAAACTGGAATGAATTAGCCAGTGGTGAAGCCTGCTGCTTACCCCACCACCTTTTTTTGGGACTTTAGGTTTTAGAGGAACAGGAGTGAAAGGGTCAGTTTTATAACTTCTGAGTTTTGAAAGACAGACAACCTTCCAAAGTGGCCAGGGTGGTCAGGCAGAGAAAGGCCCTGGTACACAGGACTATTCTGGATTTATCTGTTAATCTTTGCTGAGCAAGTGTGAACCAATTAAATGTCCTTTGTTTGTTTAATGTCTGTCCCATCAAGTAGGGATTCTATGTACTGTTTGAGCAGAGAATCTCAAAAGCCATGGGCCACTCTGGATATTAGTTTATTGTACCTGCTTGGGTAACCTTCTAAGGGGCTCCCCCCACCCCAATAGATTCCCCAGGATCTTCTGGATCAGATTTTTTCTGCAGTTAGAGCATCAGGATACAGCTCTGACAGGCAAAGCCCAGGGGTCCCAGGCCTGTTCAATCTCTAGGACCACGGAGAAGCCCTGGACGTCTTTTTATATGATTGGACTCTGGGGATTGTGTTGTTTTTAGCTCTGATTCGGAGGTTTACTCCATGACTCAGTTTCCCTTTCCCTGGGGATATACGGGAGCTCCTTTTCAATCCCTTCTCTACTTCACAGCTCATGTTCTCTCTGTTGGCTTTACAGGACGGCGTGGGGCCGTCCGCTGTCCCTCAGTCCTGAGGGCCCCCTGGACGCTGCCATCCCGGCAACTTTCCCATCACAGATCTGCAGGCACCAGCGACTTGCGCACCCCACTTCGCCCCCCCAGTGCATCCGGGAGGGCCTGACTGCTCAAGAGAGCCAAGGGCCCCGGATTAGGCCATTTTTGCCTCAACAGGCTGCAGCTGCTCCACGCTCCCAAGTTCCCTGAAGGCACAAAAGGACGTTTGGGGCTGGACTTCCCGTAGCAGCAGCCGAAGGCAGCCCCCAGGTCCCCCACCCCAAGAAGCTTCTTTCAGGCTTTCATTTCCAGCGGCCAAACCAGGGGTGCCTGCGCAGATTCCGTCTCCGTGACCTCCCCTCGGCCCGCGCCCACCTCCCCGCTCGGGAGATCCCCGGGGCCTGATGCCGGACGGGCGTGGCCGGCGCTGCCCGCCCGGCGGTCCCGGTGCCGGCTGCCATTCGAATGCCCCAGCCGCTTCCAGGGCGGAGGCCGCGCGAGCCCGGGCGCGCGGCGGGGCGGGGAGGAGGGCCCGGGCGCCCTCCCGGGCCGCGCGGCGCCGGCCGGCGGTGCAGTCGCGCGCTTGCCGCCAGCGAAGCCATTGGCTCGGCGCAGTCACCCCACGCGGGGCTGCAGCGGCGGCCTCCGCGGATTGGCGCGCGCGCGGGCGAGCGCGTACCGCCCGGGCTGCACCGAAGCCCCGCCGTCCTGGGGTGCCGCCCCCTCCCCCTGCTCCCCAGCGACCACCCCTCCATTGTCCCTGCACGGCTGATGCGCCGTCTCGGGCTACCGCCAACCGCAGTGCGCGACGCCCGGGCCAGAAGAAAGCGCGCGAAAGGCGCGCTCCCTGCTCGGGCGCACGCGGCGACCGCCGCCCTCCGCCGCTCACTGCAGCATTTCGCGCGCTCGCGCCGCGCCCCTACCCTCCTGTCCTCATTTGCATATCCCACGGTCGCGGCCAATCGGGGCTCGTCTCTCTCGAAGCGGATGGCTTTTGCCGGAGAGGAAAGGGAGTGGCGGGCGGCGCATGCGCCTCGGTGGCCGGCTTGAACCGAGGCTTTTATTGCTGTAGTTTATTTCCACCTCCTTCCCTCCTGTTCTCTCTCCCTCTTTCTCTGTCTCTCTCTCTCTTTCTTATTTTTCCGCCCTAGCTGGGGCTGTGTTGGAGAAGAGGAAGAAAGAGAGACTGACGATTACATTTGTCCCTTACGTTCCTGAAATTGGCTGCCAGGAAGACCAGCTAAGTGGTTGCACCGTTTTCAATTCTGCAGGAAAAAAACAGAAAAACAAACCCAAGTCCGCTTCCTGGCGATTTTTGCTTAAAAGCTGCCTTCTTGAAATTATTCTTTTTCCAGGAGAGAGATGTCTTATCAGGGGAAGAAAAATATTCCTCGTATCACGGTGAGTTTGGTACTTGGGAGATCTGCGGTGGGCCAGCAACCTTTTGGGGGCACAGAACATCCAAGGAATTTTCTAAAAGGAGAGGGAGAGGGACCAACTTTGTTTTTTCTTGCTAGCAGAGGCAACGGTGGTGGTGGTGGGAGATGCAGCGAGAAAGGATTATAAACCATAGCATATGCAAGGCATTAAAATGGGAACGTGAGTGCACGAAGGTGGCCTTAGGGAGCGCGCCGGTCCGCGGTATCCTTCTATTGTCGGCGTCAGATGCTGCAGTGCTGGCCGGCGGGGTGTAAGCAAATGGATGCCAGATTGAATATGCATGGTTGGAGCTCGGATATTGTTCTCCCGGCTGCGTGCTGCGAGGCTGGACTCCTGGATCCGCGCTGGGGAGATAGGAAATGGATCCTTCCCGCGACTCCCGCCCCCTCCTGAAAGGGTTTTCTGGAGCCTTCTCCGGCTCCTGTAGAAAAACGAGCGGGTTTCTGCCCGGAGGCGTGATGACAGTAGAGGGATGCTGAAACGGGCAGGGTGTACCGGAATGATGTGGAAACGGGAAGGGAAAACGGGGACGTACCGATGAGCAGAGGAGGAAGGCGGGGGCCGCGCGGGGGCTTTTTGTTGACCCGGGCGGGTTATTGGTGGCCCTGCCTGCGTTCTCGCCCTGTGGTTTGGGGCTGGGGCCCTGGCAGGCCCTGGGCTCGCTTTCTCGTTCCTCCTGCCTCCTTCACCGCCGGCGCATACAAAGCGGGCGGGCAGGGTGGGCGCTGGGGACCTGGGCGAGCCGGCCTGGGAGGTAATGGCGCTGCGCGACGCGCGAGCAGATGGCCCGGCCGGCCAGACAATGATCGCAGCGGCCGGAGGTGTAGGCGCGGTGCTGGGGCCTAGGATCGTTAGTTTGTAAATCACGAGGGAGACGTCTGTGCGGTGACTTCGCGATGCTTCGGGACCAACGCAGAGTCCTCGCGCCCACTCTCTTCCCGTCTTTTCCTGGATACTCTCGTTAGTCCCAGGCTCTGCATCCCTAGTGAAATCCCAGGGAGGGAGGAATGCCAGGGAAATTCATTGTTATGTAATGATGTGCCGTACTGTTGCAGCCGACAAGCCGATTCCCGGGTGGAACCGAGGGCCGAGGCCGAGAGCTGGAGAATCTTTGAAACGGCCAGGATGCACGTTAGGCTGGGCCCGAGAGCGGGCTTTCGCTCACGTGTCCCCCCTGTCGCCACGGGCGCCCGGTGCTCCTTGCCAGGCGCAAGGGCACACCCGTCGGCTGGAGAGAGGTGTGGGGCCGAATGCACGGGGGAGGGGGCGTGTGCTGGGAGGATTCCCCAGCTGCGCTGGGTGCTTCTGCAGCGAGGGTGGGTATTAGCTTTTTCTTGAAGGCAAAACACGCACGATCCCAAAGAGCTGGGCACGGGATGCAGGGGGTGGGGGTGGGGGGGCGCAACCTTAGGTGTTCCCTGAGCTGGAGCGAAGAGTGGTGAGCCTGGAGAGCAGATTTTGCTGCATGGCTCGAATCATTTGCTGTCTTCGTGAATGAGCCTAAGGCAGTTTCGTTTTGACAGTGGAAAAAAATTTTTAAAAGCAAACAATCAACAAGACCGATTTTTTAAAAGAGCGCCCCCTCCATCCTTTAAAAAACAATCTGGCTGCATTATCATAGGACCTATAGCTGGTGTCCCTCCCTCCATCAGCTTGGCCAGCCTCTTATGTAAGAGCCTTCTGGAAGGCACTGGACTGAATGGGACTGTGATGTGTCGATTTTTGTTTCTTGTCATGATTTGGCTGGGAGGATTCAAGGTGATGGCTGAGTTAGGTACCGCAGGAACTAAGCTGGCAGGTGGGGAACGCCATGGCTGCTTCTTGCCTCCTCGGTGATATTTACCCTGTGGAAGGTGAGCGATCTGGAAGAAAAGCGAAGACCATCTTAGACAGACAAAGATGTGCTGGGTCAGGTGACCTAGGCAAGTGTCTTAACTTTAGCCTCAGTTTCTTTATGTGTCATAGGAATAGAATCCGGCCCCTTGCACCTCACTGATTTGTTTTATGATTCCTACGGCCTTGATATCGGTGACAGGATTTTGTAAAGGTCCCCACATTTACCTTACACAGGCGCAGGAATTATTGTTGACAATTCCCATGTAGCTTTCCAGAGTCTACATCAGAATGAAAGACCCAGCAGGTTACAAAATTGAAATGATCTTGTTTTTCAGTGTGTTAGAGAAACAATAAATACTTTCTAAACCCAGATGTGTGCTTTTATGTGTAACAATCTATTTTTCCTTGCTCTCCGTTAGCCTATATATTTTTCAAAGATTTTATGTGACTCCCTTTTCTTGGTAGCTGCTAGATATAAGTAGCATTTGCTGAGAATTTTGTTTTGTAATTGAATTTTAACCATTGTCAAAATGAATGCCATTCTTTGCATTATGCCATATATTAAAATGGCAATATTTGGTTCAACTTGTATGATTTAAACCCAGTCTGAAATAATACAGGTGCATATTTACTGAACATTCATTTTTAACATTGCCTTGCCTTAGCAGCCTGTGGAATAGTGATGAGTCATAATGTAGCATTTTTGTTACATTCTTGGCTCTTGTACCACTTGTCCCTTTATTTCTTATTATATTTTTTTGCAAACATCACCAATTAAAATACAAGTGCATCAGGAATCTATAGTGGTGTTGGATTTTAGAATTTGCTGTCATTCATATACTTTGTCTTAAAACTTTTTTCTTAACAACTCAGTTACAATGATGCATTTTTTTGTAGTTTTCTTTTCCTTCCTTTTTGCTACACTTGCTGTGGTTTACCTCAAAGATAAATACAGATATAAAGGGCATACTGAATTGCAACTTTGTTACAGCTGAACCTAGTGTGTTTGTATAATGTATCCCAGGGCGACAGACTTCTGGTCAATTTTCTTTGACATAAACCTTGCCAAGATGTGGCTTTCTTATACGTGGGTGTATATATATATATTTTTCTTAGATGAGGTTTAGCCAAAAACCATATAAGAAGTATTATCTTCTTTATAGGAAATGTTTTTACCACTCATCAATGGGAGCTCCCCCACCCCCTCTTTTTATTTTTCTTTCAAGTCTAAGGTCTAGTTGAAAGAGATGTTCATTTTTCTTGGATAGGCTTTGATCTTCGCCCCGGTGTGCTATGACTCACCAGGTGAATAGGTGGCGCCCTATGGGTTTACCTTTGTCACCGAACCTTCCCCAAATTGGCTCATTTTTGAACATCACTTTTGAATAGTGAACATGTGTCCTTAGCTTGTTTATCTTAGTACCTGTGTTTCTCATGAATTAGTTATGCCTCATGACCTCTTACTACCTCTTTGTTTCAGAGTGATCGTCTTCTGATCAAAGGAGGTAAAATTGTTAATGATGACCAGTCATTCTATGCAGACATATACATGGAAGATGGGTTGATCAAGTAAGTCTAACTCTTCATATAGAGACATATTTGCATACCTGTCAGTATTACCAAAGGTTAGCTACCATTCACGTACTCATTTTCAGGCTTGAATGACATTAAGAGTGAGTGACCAACTTAATATCTGTTTTTAAACCTATTTTGAATGATGGAAATTAGTGATTTCAAAGCTCAGATTTAGGGAATTCAAAGCAATAATTATGTGCCCACCCATTCTAATATGCATTATATAATTTACTATTTTTAACTGAGGTGACACAATATCTTCTTGTTGCCAGCTCAGATACTTGGTTTGTGATATGTTGAATATAGTGAAAGATTTCCTAGAATGTAGTTGTTTGGGATGGCTTGCCCAGTCAAAGGACACAAAAGTGGGATATGGCCTCTTCCATAAAGATAGCACATTTACTTTCTTAATCAAGAATCCAAGTTGCAGAGGCCAAAGAAGTGTAGCAAGTTAATTACCAGCAGCACAGACAAATTACTGCCTAAGCCTGGGGGAATTTTAGGTTTCATTCTTTAAGTGGCAACTAGTACAAATAAGACTACTTTGTTTATTGTGTGTTATGTTACAGTGGGAAGACACTGAACTGTTACTTTAGAGGGTTAAGGGGGCTGAATACATACTGAATACATAGTATTCTCATGCCCTTCCTCTTGGGATAGCTCACAGGGCTCTGGAGAAATAGCACATCTGTTACAGACAAACATTGTAGCAAATGACATCTTTTAAAAAAGCAGCATTGGCTCGGCGCCTGTGGCTCAACGGGCTAAGGCACCAGCCACATACACCTGAGCTCGTGGGTTTGAATCCAGCCTGGATCCGCCAAACAACAATGGTGGCTGCAACCAAAAAAAAAAAAAAAAAAAAAAAAAATGGCCAGGCGTTGTGGTGGGTGCCTGTGGTCCCACCTGCTTGCTGCTTGGGAGGCGGAGGTAGGAGACTCGCTTGAGTCCAGGAATTGGAGGTTGCTGTGAGCTGTGATGCCACAGCACTCTACCCAGGGTGACAGCTTGAGGCTCTGTCTCAAAATAAATAAATAAATAAAAAAGCAGCATTCATCAAGTGCTGGTAGCTAACCAGGGGAAAGGAGTGGAAAACTGGGGTGGACATGACTGTTGCCTGGAAGCTCACGCCCTGACTTCTGAATCTAAAATAGGTCTGAACATTTCCACATTTAATGTTTTCTCCATGTGTGTTTGCTGTGACAGTCTCAGCTCCGGTCTCTCAAATGCCATAACTTTCATGTTCCATTTCCTGTTACAAGGTGGCATGATCTGGTCCTGCAGAGAGACACTGGCCTAGAAATGTCTTTCATGGGCCTCTATGCTATTTTTGGCCATCACTAATTTGTTCTAGAATCTAAGAGCTCTTATCAACTCTTCCTTGATGAATGTGCTTTTAAAAAAATTGGTAGAAATATATGGTAAAAAAAAATATTTTTTTAAATTGGAAAAGACTCATGTCTCTCTACATAATGAATATTCATTTTTCTGCCTTTATTATCTAATTTGCTGAGCAAATGCTTCCAAATTTTCAAATCATTGCAGTCACAGTGTTCACTGATTTTTGGCTTTGTTTTGTTCTATTCCCACCCTCTACCCCTATCTTCTCTCTAGTGAATAAGGATATCCTGAAAATATATGTTTGGAAAGTACATCTGGAGAAAACTGCTATAGGAGAATTAGCTCAACTGTGCTGTAAAGAAAGTTTAGTGACTTTTCATGTAAATATCTTTGGGCGTGGTTATCATTTGATCTTAGGAGTTTCTTGGTAACTAAATCTCTTTGAATGGGGCCTCTGTTACCTTATTTAAATTTTGCTTTCTAGTATATTCTGCTTTGTCTTTTAGTTGGGGTAGGGAGCGGGTCCTGTTTCTATTTTGAACAATAACAATAATCCGAAATGCCCATGGTTTGTAGATTAATGAATGGGATGTCAGATCCCATTTCATTCCACATTTCATCTGCAATTCTTATCACTGCCCCTGTTTATTTAGGCAAATAGGAGAAAACCTGATTGTTCCAGGAGGGGTGAAGACCATTGAAGCCCATTCCAGGATGGTGATTCCGGGAGGAATTGATGTCCATACACGTTTCCAGATGCCTGACCAGGGGATGACATCCGCTGATGACTTCTTCCAAGGAACCAAGGCATCCCTGGCTGGAGGAACCACCATGATCAGTAAGAGGCTCACACCTCACCACTGTGGGGGTGAAAACTGTCTGTGTTGTTTGGTTCTTTCTGAAACTGGTTAAACTGAGCATCAGTTTGATCCACCAAATAAGGGGGCGTCTTATTTCTTTATGCTTGTTCTCTGTCAAATTTCAAGTTATTCAGTGGAACCGGAGAATGTGATTCTAGGAAGTTTTGGTTGGAAAAGAGGAATGACTTCTTTTTCTGCTTGAGGGTTGTCCTTGGCCCATAAATGTGATTTGGTTGTGAAAACACAGCATTCAGAGTCATCTTCAAGGCAATGAGTTTTGAGCCTTTGGTCCAGGGGGTCCTCCAACTACAGCCCGCGGGCCACATGCGTTGGTGCGAATTGGATTTGTTCCCGTTTTGTTTTTTACTTCAAAATAAGATACGTGCAGTGTGCATAGGAATTTGTTCATAGTTTTTTTTTTTTAAACGATAGTCTGGCCTTCCAACGGTCTGAGGGACAGTGAGTTGGCCCCCTGTTTAAAAAGTTTGAGGACGCCTGCTTTGGTCCTAAGTATTTGATTTTGATTTGCTAAGGGTCTTTCTTTTCAGAATGAATGTGGGGTGCTGCAAATGAAATGCTGACCCAGGAACCTCTCTGTTCCACAGATGTGGAACTCAAATAGGGGGAGGGATCCTTTCTAGCCCAAGTTTGATGTAAAAGGAATTGGACAACCCTACCTGGAGGGCGACCCACAGATAATTACTGTCCTTTAGTTGTGAACATTCTTGCACACACAGCCGGGTTCCCTGGTTGCCCCATAAATATCATGGTGAAGGCTTTGTGATTTTTGTTCAGCCAAATCTAAGCCATATTCGCTGGACACAGGACATGTGCTAAAAGTTTGCTTGTGAATTGTCAGGTTCCACGGTTTGCCTGTGGATTATCCTTTTGACAGATGTCATTTTGTTTTTGAGGAGGTGGACAAGCTACCTGTTGACAGCTCAGATGTATTCATATTTTTAAAAAAATAGATTTTATCCAAGAGTGAGCGTCTCTAACATAGAGTCTGTTGCACGTGAAAAGCTAACAGTTTGGTTCAGAAGAGGGTCTAAGTCAGTGGTTCTCAACCTGTGGGTCGCGACCCCCTTTTAACAATGAAAATACATTGGGGCATTAGGAAGGTTGAGAACCACTGGTCTAAGTAGAAATAATTGAGCTATTTCTGCTTTGGAGAAACCTGTCTTGCTGGTAACTTTTCAGAGTGATGGTCTTTTTACTTATGGCTTTGGGGTCTTTCTGGAAGCTTCTTTTTTTTTTAATCTTGCTTGAGCCAGAGGACTGTGGCCCTGCCCTCCCCTCTCCACTGACCCCTGAGTCTCAGTCCCCTGGATTTTAAATCACTCCTTCACCCTCAGGCGTCCTCTCTGTGTTCAGTGTCTGAAACATTAGGGACAGCTCTCTCCTGCTCCAGCTTCCTGTCACTATGGAGAAAAGCCTCCAGGAAGCCTCCAGGTGGGAACCTGGTGACTTCTGCCTTGTTCTGCAGGCTGCCCTCTGACCTGGTGGGGGCCATTCCTAAGGGGGCCTTTGTGTACACCCTGGGACTCAGCTAGTGGACCAGCTGTGCCTTTGTCACTTGTTCAGGACTCTCTGGCACCTGTGGGCATTTCTGCTCCTTCTCCGGGGTGGCCTGTGGCGTGACAGCTCTTGGGCTGGAGAGCACAGACTGCGTAGTGTCAGCTGAGAAGGCCAAGTCTAGGTGACGATCCGCCTCAGTTTAGAGTTTGTATGGAGGTCGTGCAGGTCCTGTGCAATGGTCACAGAGGCTCAATAAGCCATAAATAATGTTTCCCGCATGAGTGGTCAGTAACGTCTGTCCCTGGAGGAGGAAGTCCGTTGAACTGGGAGTCAGAAATCTGGAGGAGTTCTATCCAACACTACCTGCTGTGTGACCCTGGGCAGGCCGCTTCACCTCTCTGTGCACATGGAGGGTTTGCACTAGGTGACTCGGGGAGTCCTTTCCAGCTCCCAGGCTCCGTCATTCACCGAGTTCAAGAGGGAGATTTTGCTTCTGATCAAATGAGCTTTGCTGGGTGGATATAGAAAGATCCCTGCCTTCCCTTCCCTGTCCTAGGGCCCAAGCCTTCTTGCAGCCACCAGAGTTCCTCTGTGGCCTTCCTCCCATTCATCCAGGTCATTCTTTCAGGGTGGGAATGAGGGCCTTTAACACAAGTCCCTCACCTGGCCCACGTGCCCGGAACTGGCAGCAGAAGGCTTCAGAGCAGATGGTCAGGAAAGGGGAGTGAAGACTCAAGCCCCCGGCCCTGCTCAATCAGACAGACGTGCTGGCGTTTTGCTGTGTGTTCTGTGATGCATTCAGGCTGAAGAGTGGGATGGGGGTTTCTAAACAACAGAACTTGGAGGGATAAAAGTAATCCAAAGTGGCGAGGTGTGGCTAGTGGGTACACCCAAACCCCATTGCTTTTGTAGCCTGGGGAAAATACTAACTGCTCTTGCAAATAACCACACATGGTTACTGACCTGTGTGGAATTTCTACTAGCCCGCCTTTCCCTCGGGAGGTGAGTAATAATGATCTATATGAAGGTCTCAGGTTTTTTTCTTTTCTCTCTTGGTCATGTGTTCCGGGGAGCTTCTAACGAGCAAGGAACTAGGGTAATTGGTGGGACCACACCTATGGTGCATCTTAGAAGGGTATAGGTGGGTGGCGCCTGTGGCTCAGTGAGTAGGGCGCCAGCCCCATATGCCAGAAGTGGTGGGTTCAAACCCAGCCCCGGCCAAAAAAAAAGAAGGGTGCAGGTGAAACTTTCTAAATGCAGAATATAAAGGTCTTAACACAATAACTAAGAAAATGCCATGAAGGCTGTGTTAACTAGTTTGATGAAAATATTTCAGATTCTATATGAAACCAGCACATTGTACCCCATGATTGCATTAATGTACACAGCTATGATTTAATAAAGGAAAAAAAAAAAAACGAGCAGGTGGCTTTGCGAAGAACCATCACTTAGCACAACTTTGCTGATAGTTGCAACCTGTGAGCTTTGATGCGTATTGAGTCTCGAAAGAAACGTTTGGGGCGCGTTGAACAGATTGAGGTGCACGCCTCGCCTGCCCACTGCTGCTTGCTGAAACAAGCAATTGAAGTAACGTGCTACAAAGACCCCTGTGCCCTCTCCCCCGGCTTTCTGATTCTCTCCCGGCCCGTCTCCTGCTTTCCCAGGTGACTCTTCCCCTGCCTCCTTGCTGGCTGTGTGTTTCCCAGCTCACAGACTCTGGAGGCTCCGTTTCTGTCTGAAATGGCACTGCCTTCAGAGACAGATGCAGCTGACTATTCCCCAGTCTAAAAAAAGGAGACAGCACATCAGCAGCAGAAAATAATATTATTGTCAACAAACAGAGCCTGGTATTGAGAGTTGCACAATGCCATCTTTGTGAGGGGCGCTCTGCGGGGCAGGAGGAATGCCCTCTGCCCTTTCTGACCAGTGGTGGGTGGGCAGAGACTCCAGACACCCTGCAGGCGCACCCAGCCTGGCTGGGGGGTTACGGGGTGGTGGGCTGCTGGGGGCAGGGAAGACTAGGGACTCCCTAGGGGCTTTGTGCTCCTCAGAGGTGTCAGGACCCCAGAGTCTCCAGGAAGCAGATGGGGGCAGTCACCTCTGTTTGTAGCAGGGAAGACCGAGCTCAGAGGGACAGACGCTTGCCAGCACGTGCCCTGCTTGTTGGTGTAGGCGTGGAACACCCGCAGCTTGGCCCCGCCCCCTCCCAGCAGCACCGCCTTTGCTTTCAGCCTCAGTTATCCCATCTGCAAAATGGGGACCGTTGTTACAGAGACAGACTGTGGTGGCATCAGAACAGTACCTGGGTGGTGGTGAGCACTCACACGGTCACTGTCATTCCAGCCTGCGCTGGGCATATGACTCCCCATCTCTTGGGAACGCTTCTCTCCCAGCAGAGCTGGGGAAATAGGCTTTGACTGCTGGAGGGCCTGACCCGAGCATCCTTGAAGAGCAGGGGTTCTCCAGGCATGGCCAGTGAACTGTGTGGCTCAGTATCCCCAGAACAGGGGCTACGTCTTAAAACATCCCCCTCCCTGGGTCCCACGCAACCTATTAAAGTAGCAAATCTGCTGGTGGGGACTTTGAATCTGCATTTTCATCTGGCCTGGTCCAGAGCACTGGGGACCTGTTTGGCAGTGTGGGTCTCAGGCGTCTGTGCCAGATCCACCGACTCTGGACTCTGGACCTCTGAGGATCGGGAGCCACTGTTCTGTATGGCGTTTCTGTTCACTGGAACTCAGGGCTTTCCCTAGGAGGTGCAGCCCTGGGCAGCACACACCCCCGGCTGAGAGGGGGGCTTGCTGATGCTTCGGAAACCGAGATCAGATCATGGAGAAGGTGAGCAGTGTTGACCTCAGGGCGGGAAGGGGTCCTCCCTCCCAATGCTAGACCAGTCACTTCTCTGGCCGCGGCTCCATCCACCTGTCGCCATTCAGACCCCCGCTCTGCTCCTGTGTCTCCGACTTTTCCAGTGCCAGGACCTGGGGAGGGCTGCCCTTGTGGTCCAGCTGTCTGCAGCCTACAGAGCTGTCCTGGTGTCGTCCTGTTCTGCTGCCTTGAGTTGCTTTTGTTTCCTTGTTGTCTCTTGCGCCCATTTCTTTACCCCACTGATGCAGACCTTTGTCGGCTTCTGCTGGATTTTTGCCCGGCCCTCCCAGGAGTCTTGTTGCCCTGGTCTCTGTCGCTGGGCTCTTTCTTCAGCACAGCTTTGATCGTGCCGTCTCCTGACTCTGACGCTTCAGAGAAGTCAGGCCCAATCCTGCCAGGCTCATGCTGTCGCCTGCCTGGGTGCTCCCCGCTTCTTGGAGCTGCTCCCCGGGCCCCTTCCCTGCTCGACACCTTGGCCAACACTGGGTGTTTGTTTTGTGGCCCTTGTGCTGTTCAGCCTTGCGTTGGTTCAAGCCAGACCCTCAGTCTCTTCCATTTTCCTATTTCCCACTCTGGGCAGTGTCTCCCTCCTAGGACACACTTCATTAGGCCTGCCTGAGGGTGAATGAATGAATGAATGCATACACTAACAGGAGTGGCGCCAGAGGATAGAGCATCAGGGGGACAGAAGGAGGGGGTCCTGAACGAACTCTTCTTCCCAGTGGGAAGAGCTGCTTCCTCAGCCTTGCCCCCCTTTCTGTGGACCCAGAGCCCCTAGTCCCTGTGGTCAGCCCTGGCAGTGGTACGGGGAGTGGCAGGACGGGAAAGCGTGGAGTTCCAGTGTGGCCTGTGGCTGTGGACGGTTGTGGACAGGGACAGCTCCCAGTGTCCAGGCTTTTCTTCACAGGGGGTTGGGAATAGCAGCTCTCACACTGGTCCTCCGGGGAGACAGCTTGTCTTGCAGTGGGGAGGGCCACACCTTAGAGAAGTCACATGGCCCTGAGCACCGTGGTGGACTCAGCCGTCATCTCCAAACCTCTTGGGCTTGTTCAGCTCTTCCCAGGAGCCCGTCCCGTGGAGGCAGGAGGCCTGGGAGGAGGCGAGGTGGCTTTCTGAGTGACGTGGCTCAGGAGTGTCACTGCGGTACACCCACTGCTTGTCATTTTTTCATCCATGTGGCATTTGGATTTGCTCCCTGCTTATGACGAGCACACATGTGTGAACACACACACACTGTAATACGGAAGTGTCTGTAATTGATACTTTGATTATTCCTTTTGCAGTATACATTTGAGTAGGGTTAGAAAGTGTTTACAAAAACGCCTGACCACATCAGACAAAAGTTGTCGCCACAAAATCTGCCCACGGCCTGGTGATTAGAAGCCACGTTATCCAGGCTGTCCGTGTGGTTGGATCTCGGTGCCCCTCCCCTCGCCTCCACAGGCCCCACTTGGGTGAGGTCACGTGTTTCTCCTGAGGACACGGATGCCTTCTGCAAGCAGATGCCACGGGCCTGGGGGCGTCATTGCCAGAATCTTGGCCTTGATTGGCTTGGCTGGAAGAATCTATCCACTCCCTGGGATAGTTTGGGCTGATCACCTAATGCCTGGTGCTGAGCAGGGTGGAGAGAGAGAAAGACACTGAAGCCCCTTGCAAACCAGCCCAAGGACTGGCATGGGCACTGTGCCACTGCTCTGTTTGTTAAGGGGGTCCTAGGGTGGGGCTTGGCCAGCCAGCTGGGTAGACCAATGGGGATCAGGGTCTGCTAAGCTCTACCAGAAGCAGGGGGCATTTCTGAAAAAGTCTCTTGACTGTCCTTCATGGACGTGTGGCAGTTATTGTAATCCCCCGTTTTCTTGCCTGGATACTGGCCTTGAGAGCTGGCAGTCACGGCTTTGGAAATCAGCTTAGCTCATCCAGGTTGTGGACCTTCATGTCTTGAGGTGTCTTCATCCTCCCTGATCCCAGTTCTGACTTTCCCTGTGCTTGTCCCGCCAAGAGCTCAGAGATTCCCAGCTCCCAGCGTCTGTCCTCTGACTTTGCCTA
Organism: Arctocebus calabarensis; assembly: GCA_963573935.1. Classification (NCBI taxonomy): domain Eukaryota; kingdom Metazoa; phylum Chordata; class Mammalia; order Primates; family Lorisidae; genus Arctocebus; species Arctocebus calabarensis. The sequence continues at coordinate 28,093 of CAUYON010186699.1, forward strand.
GAGCAGTTTATTCAGACTGTTGGGACCTTCCTGTGGATCCTGTTGGCCAGAATGACAGCCAGGGCTGGGGTGGGCGTTGGGAACCTGGGAATGCTGGGCTCCAGTGAGGTTTCTCTCACCCTTGGATAAGTGGGCCCGGCATGCAGTGGTCAGGTCTCAGGGTTCCTTGTGGCTGGATGACGGCGTCCATGACACACACATGGAGAGGGCAGAGATCGTGCCCTGTTTTTATGTGGCCACTGCATGCATGGAGCTGGCTGCTTGGGAAGCTGCCCAAATCCTGTGATCCTTCCACTCTTGATGGCTTCAGGATTGCTGTCCCAGGGCGCCCCTCACTCGTGTGAAATCTTGCTCAATAGGACCCCTCCTGATTGAGGAGTCTGATGAAGTGGGTTGTATCACCCCCTGGTGGGCGGGCCTGGACCCTGGCCCTGTTCCCTCCTTCACCCCTCCTGGTAGCGGCTCCACCTCTGGAGAGCCCCAGGGCCCAGGGAGGCACAGGGTAGAAACCCTCCCACCCAGCCTTGCCTCCCCATGGCCACCTCCCCTCCCCACGCAGCCTGTCCAGCTCAGCTTCCATGTTGAGTTGTAGGGAAACAGTCTTTAATAAGCAGGGATGTGCTCACTTAGAAACTGAAGGAGATCTAACTATACTGTACATTTTCAGTGGTTTTGTTGAATATCTCGCCCTCTGTCCAGAACAGGAACTTCATCTCCCTGCCTAGGTTTGGGTGGGTTTGTGTTTCTTTCCGTTTGAGAGCCTATAAAGGCGAGCATGCCACCTGTCTCTAAAAAATTAATGGTACATAGAGTATTTTTATTTTTTTTATTTTTTGCTGTTTTCGGCTGGGGCTGGGTTTGAACCCACCACTTTTGGTATATGGCGCCGGCGCCCCACTCCTTGAGCCACAGGTGCTGCCCGGTACATAGAGTATTTTTTTTTTTTTTTTCATTTTTTAAAAATTTATTTTATTTTTGCAGTTTTTGCCCGGGGCTGGGTTTGAACCCACCACCTCTGGCATATGGGGCCGGCGCCCTACTCACTGAGCCACAGGCGCCGCCCCCGGTACATAGAGTATTAAAGAGGAAATTGACTGTCTTAGGAAGTGGCCAAGCTTTCCAGCTTCACCATCCATGGTGCTGGCCATACATCACGCCTTAAGGGCCCTTTCTCCTTCTTTCTTCCTTTTCTTCTTTGAGCAGACCTTTCTGTTTCTTCTTAAGAAATGGTTACTTATTTCTTTGGGTTTTGAGGACTCTGCCTCCGACATGCTGCTGTTGTAGGGGGAAGCCATTTACTCAAATTCCTCGCATTTGGTCAGTCTTAACTGCCATGGTTAATGACACAGGGTGATTGCAGTGAGTAGGCATTAGAGTTCTTTCTGGTTAGCCCATTTGGGAGCTGGCTTTCTTTGAACGTGACTAAATGTTCCCCAAATGATAGAGGGGTTGCGGCTGGAGGTTGGGTGGCGGCCGAGGCTGCTGTCCAGCAAGGGGCGTTTCGCAGTGAGCGAGGGCAGTGGTTAGAAACCGTGACTGCGCGTTAGACTCCTCTGGGGGAGTTTTTAACAAACTACAGAAACTTGTGGTTTAACTGTTCTTGGTGGGCCTGGCTTTGGGGGTTTTGAAAGCTTCCAGGTGGCAGTCAAGGTTAAGGACTGTCTACATGCCCAACCCCATGTTGGGCTTCTGTTGAAATGGTGTGACTGCCTGCCCCCAGGTTTCCCCAAAGTGATGCCTCCTGTTCTCTGTCCCCCTATTCTGTCCTGACATCTTGGCCAAGGGAGGGGACTCACACTGTTGTGACTTGGGCTCAGTGGATTCTACAGCCAGGTCCCCTCCACGAGTGGATGAGACAGGGAAGAGCTAATTGTCACCCCAAAAAGCCCCCTTCTCTGGATGTTGCCCTTGGTGTCCTAGATGGTGTCACTTGGCTAATTCCCTAGTTAGGTGCTGGTTGGGACTTGGAATGAGTGGAAATGGGCATCAACGGATGCTGCAGGCAGAGTGGAGCCGGAGCACAGACCACCGTCCCCGGCACTGTGGGCCACCTGCTGTGCCACTTTCCCGAGAAAACCCAACTGTCTCTAGGTTGATTCAGTAGTGTTTATGAACTAAGCTCCCTCTAATGACAGGTCAGGCCTGGAATCCTTCCCTGTGGGGAGTCTGTGAGGAAAAACCCAGCAGAGCCTGGTAATAACATAGAATCATGAAGTCCCCAGCAGCCATTCATATCTCTTGTCCCAGCCCCTCTGGCCAACCTGGGTGCCATTTATTGCACCATGGTTCAGACAATGAGGTTGTAAGTAGCTCAAATGGACCGGGATAGGAGAACTCTGAAAATCAGATCTAAGTTTAAATGCCTCTTCTGGTACTTCTGGTTTGAGGACTAGGGCGTCATCATCCTGATGTGTTTCTAGGTAGCAATTTTCACACCTGTAAGATGGGCACCACAGATACTTACGTCTTTGGGTTATGTAAATAGTAAGTGAGGATTTTTGGTGCTGTCCTGTTTAGAAATGATCTTTGTGACAGTTTTGGTACATGTGTACATACATCTTTGTCTTTTCTCTATCTAATCTAGCCATCTCATCTGTTATCTAGCTACCTAAACTGTTTTAGTCTGTTTGAGCTGTTGTAATAAAATACCATAACCTGGGCGGGTTATAAACAACAGGAATTTATTACTCATAATTCTAGAAGCTGGGAAGTCCAAGATCAAGGTGCCAGCAGATTGTGCAGCTGGCAAAGATTTGCTGCCCATTGTGTCAGGTCACTGAGTCCTCAAGTGGTGGAAGGGGGAGGAGTCTCCCCAGCCTTTTTTATGAGGGCACTAATCCCACTTGTGAGGGCTCCATCCTTATGACCTAATCATGAAGGCCCCACCTTCTGATATCATTACCTTGAAGGTGAGGATTTCAAAACAGTAGAATCTCCATGGTCTATCACCTCCCTACACTGACCACCTTCTTAAGTTAACTTAATCTTCATAGACTGGACTTTCATCCCGTGTACTCCATGGAAATGCCTTATGTTGACCACCTCCATATGATGACCCATTTGTTGCTATTTCTTGGATGGTTGGCTTCCAGTCTACGGTATTTGAATTTTTGGAAGATATAAACATTTAGACCATTACTCACTTACTCTGTCTGTCTATCAATCAGTCAATCAACCAGTCAGTCGTGACCTGGGATAGGTAGAGTCTATAGCCAGGTGCCTTTTAGAAGCTTATGAAACAATCATTTGTCTATCAAATCAATCAATCAATATATTATGTCTATTATCTATCTAAGCTATTGATCTATCAGTTGTCCCTTTAGCCCTTGTATACTAAGGATATAGTTGAAGGTGGTCCGATTCCCACTGGACTATCTTACCTCACTGCCACTTGATGAGATTAGGAAGAAGGTTCAAGGCTTGTTTCACTTTCAAGACCCTATACAGGATTTTGAGTTTTGAACATAGCAGGAAAAGACCTCTATGTAAGAAGCCCTCTAATAGGACTATAGAGAGTTTGTAGTCTTTATAAGAGGGCTTAAGCAAAACCCCCACAATTTTCACTTTTCACTTTTTTTTCCCTCTCTCCAAATAATCTCTTGGAAATTCAGGGTTTAAATTTTCCTGATGATACATTGGGCCCTGCAGATAAGTGTATTATAAAGTGATGTCACCAGAAAACAACTCATCTAATCCATAACTTGTTAGATTTGACATTTCAGCCCTTCTTGGAAATAAATGAGGCCAACTCTGTAATTGCTCCTTGCTGTCCTATGGACCCCAGAGCTCCTCTGTTGCTGTCGATGGGTTCACTGCAGTGTCTGCAAAGGGGTGTGGGTTCCTCACTGAACCAGAACCTCCATCCTCTCCTTACTGCCCTGCAGCTCTCAGCATCTCGTGCATGGCCTCTGGGTTGTCCCTCTGGCACCATTGGTGACAAATTCTTTTCCAGTGGGTGTTTCAGCTAAGGAAGATTTAGTCATGCAGGGAAGCCACGCATGCACAGAAGTGTGGCTTGGGCAAGGCCTGGCAGGGTGCAGAGCTGTCTCCTCTCTGGACGGGTGTGGCCAGCGGTTCTTTCCTCTTGTGTGGCATCAAACCAAGAGGACAGCATGGACCCCGCAGAGGTGCAAGTGGACTGTTAGAGGCCACTTCTGGCAGGTGGGAACAGCTCCTTCTGTGTGGCCGGACACATCTCATGCTTCTTTGCTTTGGCGGGAGTCTTAATGATTATTATTTATTTATTTTTTGTCTTACCTCATTAGCTGCACAGATCATAAAGGATAGAAAAGCAGGTGGAGCAGATCTGTCCTTAAAACAAGCTGAAAGGTTAGTTAGGAAACTGTGTCTCTGAGGACATTTCAGAACCACTCTGAGGCCAGTGAAGGGGGACTGAATGTTTTGGAAGAAATTTAGCTTTGGCTTCAGTGTTTTCCCAGTTAGATGGGGCTTCTGCCCGATCTGTTGGATGAGTATTTATGTTATTGTCCAAAGGGATCCACTTATACGTCCTACTGATAATGTTTCCTAGACAACAGTGTAAAGCAAATGCATCACTCTCCCTCCAAAGGGAGATTCATGTTGAATCCTCTGGCCTTCTGATGAGCTTTGAAGGGGAATGACCGAGTAGTTGCTCTCCAGACCCCTCCACAAACCTGCTAGGAGTTGACGGCAGGAGCTGGGTTATTTTGTCCCTTTTACTAGAAATAGTTAGAGGAAAGCCAGGTGATTTGGAGGGCACAGATCACGGATACCTTTTACTCACAATCTGGGCTAGGCAAGCCCTGTGAACACCCTGTGTACACATGTCCTTCGTACTACAAATGAAATGGGAAGCTCGGAAAAGGCAAGTGACTTACTAAAGCCACAGAGTAGGCAGGTGTTAGGGCTGGAGTGCTGATCCAAGCTCTGGGCCCAAAGCACTTGTAGATCACTGAATGGAGTTACGTTTGGGCGCCGACGATGCTGCCCTGGGCCTAGCACTGTGCTTTCCAAACATCCCAGGCACAGCTCCTACCTGGTGTCGGGCTGCAGTCCAGTTCTCAGAACAGAAAGATTTTGGTGTTCAGGCTCTCCCCTGCTTTTTGTTCCAACCATTATTTAAAAACCCCTTTCCTGGGCGGCGCCTGTGGCTCAAAGGAATAGGGCGCCGGCCCCATATGCTGGAGGTGGAGGGTTCAAACCCAGCCCTGGCCAAAAACTTCAAAAAAACAAAACCAAAAAAAACCCAAAAAAACCCTTTCCTGTAATATCAAGGGAGAAAATGACCAGACAGCATTTGTCTCCCACTAAGTGGGAGGTTGCACCTTGGGGTGGGGGGAGATGCTCACCAGGGCGCTGGCATGCTGTGGGTGCCCCGCATCCCAGAGGGGATTTGGAGCGCCATCCAGAGGGACAGCTAACGCCACACATTCATCAGTAGACTTAATCCCTCCTCCGGGGAGGCCCTGGGAGCCCTGCCCGTGCAGGGCCAGACTGAGCTGATTCCTGTCACGTAGGCTGCTGAGAGGTCGCCTTGCCCTAGCCTGGCTCCAGTCTCTCCAAAGAGCTCCAGCGTGGCCCCTTGGAGCTTCATCATGCTCGGCGCTTCCCAGGCCTGCTTGGGACACACCTCGGGCATCTGGTGTGTTTTGAGGACAAGCAGGGACAGGGGGAAAACCAAACTGTTTCTCAGAGTTGGAATTGCTGTTCTGGACATTGTTTTTTTTTTTTTTTCCTTGATGGAGATAATCCAAGGAGAAACATGAGGTGTAATGGAAAGAATTTGAGGCCTTTCCTTCTCGACACACATCTTCACAGAGCTGGGGATCAGGAGACCTTAATTCTGGCCTTGACCCTGCTGCTCTGAGCTCTGTCAGAAGCGCCTGGCTGTGTTTGTCTTGCCTCTGAGGGTTGCTGTGGGGATTCAGGGAGATCGTGGGTGTGGCAGGCCTTGCCCTTCTGCCCAGTTCTGCTTCTGACAGTTGAAGCTTTTTTTTTTTTTTAATTATATCATAGCTGTGTACGTTAATGCAATCATGGGGTACAATGTGCTGGTTTTATATACAATTTGAAATATTTTCATCAAACTGGTTAACATAGCCTTCACGGCATTTTCTTAGTTAGTTATTGTGTTCAGACATTTATATTCTACACCTAGTAAATTTCACATGTACCCTTGTAAGATGCACCGTAGGAGTGGTCCCACCAATCACCTTCCCTCCACCCATCCTCCTCTCTCCTCTCCTTTCCTTTTCCCTTTCCCCTTCTTCTTGAGCTATAATTGGGTTATAACGTTCATAAGAAAGCTATAAATTGGTTTCATAGTAAGAGTGAGTACATTGGATACTTTTTCTTCCATTCTTGAGATACTTTGCTAAGAAGAATATGTTCCAGCTCCATCCATGTAAACATGTAAGAGGTAAAGTCTCCATCTTTCTTTAAGGCTGTATAAAATTCCTTGGTTTATATATACCACAATTTATTGTTCCATTCATGAGTTGATGGGCACTTAGGCTTCTTCCATGACTTAGCAATTATGAATCGGGCTGCAATACTTCGGGGCTGCTGGAAGGGGCAAATTTGTTTCTCATTGTCCACTTCTCATGTTTTTCTGTCATTGAGGGTCAGTCAGATGGTCAGCATTGCTCCAAAATGGTTTATTTCTTATTGCTCTTGAAGTCACAGAGGCATAGCTTTACTGTCACCAGGATTTCTTTTCTTGCCCAAAGCATTCAGCTTTGTTCCTCCCTTATGGAAACTTCTTTTCCATCTTACTTTGGAAAGTGAGGATTCCTGTTGGTGAACTTAATACCTTAAATTGTAGAATGTCAGTGCTGGCAGGAAGCACAGGACACTGGTGTGCCCCTACCTTGGTGAGCATCTTCCTGGGACATGGCCCCCTGCTTGGGGAGATTCAGTGTATCTGATCATTTTCTTTCTTTGGGTTATAGAACAAAGTACTTTTAAATAATGATTGGCTCAAAGGGCAGGCTAAAGCTTCAGTACACAAATCTTTCTGTTCCTTGGAGGTGCTTGGGGGCCTGACACCTGCTTGCAAGCTCCAGGAAAGGCTGGCTCTGGGACTTGGAACATGTTAATTACAATTCCCTCGCTCTGCAGGGGGCACACCAATGTCCCCAGAAGTGGGGGTGGCATTTTAATCATGTAGATGTTTCCTAGGTGCCTTTAACTCGCACCCACAGAGGGAGCTGTCCATGAGAAAAGGGCTTTTCTGCTGTGCAAAGTCTCGGCCCTAAGCGAGAGCTCCCTGAAATGTGAGTTTCCATTTGATGGCCGGGTCTTTTAATGAGAGATGGACTAGAGAAGCTGACACCCAGGGGGCAAGTTGGTTCTGTCTCATAGGAGGATAGAAAGTTCCCACTCAGCTGTATGTCCTGGGTCCTTCAGCTTGTGGGAAGGGGCAGGTGAACTATTTTTCTGTCTTAGTTCTGAGGCAGTCAGATGGTCTGGAAGCCACGTTCTGCTTAACATTCCTGCTTCCCTGACATAAACCCCCTGTTGCCATGGTACTGTGCCAGGTAAAAGTGGCCTCCGGTGATAGAAAGAGGATTTTTGTCTGTGATTGTATCTGAAAATGCCATTTTTCTTGGTTGTTTCCCCTCTTCATGTATTAGCTTGGCTCTTTCTTCCCTTCATTTTCTTTCTTTTTTTTTTTTTTTTATTAAGTCATATACACATAGATCATGAGTACATTTATGCATATGTGGGGTACAATGTGTTGATTTTTTAATACAATTTGGAGTGCTTACATCAAATTAATTAATATAACTTTTGCCTCATTTACTTGATTATTGTGTTAAGACCTTGATGTTCTATCTTTGACTTCAAGGCTGTTCTCAAGAGATGAACTATTCTTGTTTCTCCTTAGAAATTTCATGAAGGGTTTTCTTTTTTTTGCAGTTTTTGGCTTGGGCTGGGTTTGAACCCGCCACCTCCAGGACGTGGGGCCAGCGCCCTACTCCTTTGAGGCACAGGTGCTGCCCCACATGAAGAGTTTTCAAAGACAAAAAAGTACACCTAGGAACAAGAGTCTTGTCAGTTTAGTTAGGCTCCCTCCCCTCCCCATCCCTCCCTCTTCCCTCCCGCCCTTCCTTCCCCTTACCTGTGTTCACTTGTACAAAGTATATTGACTCTTTAAAAATTTTAAGAAATATAATTTGTATACCATAAAATTCACTTATTTAAAGTATAAAATTCAATGGGTTTTCGCATAGGCACAGAATTGTGCAACCATTGCAACTACCTAATTTCCTAACATTCTCAACCCCACTACAAAGAAATTCCTTACCATTTAGCAACAAACTACTCCTCATTCCCGCCTCTTCCCATCCCCACCCCAGCCCCTGGCGACCAGTAATCTACTATTCTCCGTCTGTGAATTTGTCTGTTCTGTATATTTCACATAAATGGAATCATATGATATGTGGCCTGGTATCTGGCTTATTTTCCCTAGCATAGTGTTTCCAAGGTTTACGCTTATTGTCAGACGCATCCGTTGCTTCATTTCTTCTTATGGCTGAATAATATTACATTGAATGGATATACCGCATTCTGTTCATCCATTCATTGACTGATGGCCTTTGGGTTGTCACTTTTTGGGCTTTTGAGAATGAATAATGTGCATTTGTGATCAAGTTTCTGCATGGATATATGTTTTCTATTCCCTTGGGTATATACCCAGAAGAGGGTGGAACAGCCGGGGCATATGACAACTCTATGTTTAACTTTTTGAGGACCAGGCAGACTGTTTCCCAAAGGGTTTGGGCCATTTCACATCCCCACCAGCAGTGTGTGTGGTTTCCAGTTTCCTCACATCCTCGCCATCACTTACTGTTGGCTGTTGCTTTGATTATAGCCATCCTTGTGAGTGTGAGATGGTGTCTCATTGTGGTTTTGATGGGACACTTGTTCAGTCCACTTGTTCACTGACTGTTAGTTCTGTTTGTCTTGATCTTTGATGTCAGAACTTGGTTTTCGTTTCCCCAACCCTGCGTTGGCACATCTGATGTGACAAGTACAAGGATGTTCATAGAGATGAGGAAGAGAACTTGAAACCAGGGATGTCCCAGAAGAGCAGGCCTCCCACACCCCTCTCCCAAGAGCCCTTGAGGCCCTGCCCCTCACTGGAGGTTGACTGCCTACGGCTGTCTGGAATGGCCATCACGCCTCCGGACGTGGTGTGACCATGCTGTGCAGCCCAGAACGAGTCCTTTTGCTGCCTGCTGTGACCACCTTAATTCTGCATTGTGGTGGGCAGATGAAGCGTCTTCCTCCAGAGTCGCCCTTCCGACATAGCACCCTGAGCCCTGGCTGCAGGTGCCTGGCCCAGGCCTTCTCAGCCACAACGAGGCATCTCCCAGGCCAGACGTTTCTGCTCTGATGGCAATCCCTCCTCCAGAGGCCAGAGGAATAAGAATGATTTCTTCCCACGTTTGTAGTTTCAGGGCCCTTGGCTCCCAGCTGCACTGTCCTTGGATGCTCCCCTCCCTCTGAAGGCAGATGGGGTGGGAAATGCCCCCCACACTTTATCCATGGGAGAACTACAGAGAGTTACTAAGGACACCCAGCCAACACAAGAAGAACGAGGACTCGGACCCTGGTCATCTGGCTCTGTGGACAGAACGTGTCCTACTTGGCATGTTACTGAACCTCTGTCTTTAGGGGACATCAGGCATGAAGTGCAATCCTAGTACATGTGCTGGACTCAAATTGACGTCCTCCTTGCTTTCCGAATGTTTCTGATGTAACAGCAGTGAGCACCCTCCCAAACCGGGAGTTGAGACTGTTGTGCTAGACGGTCGAAGGCTGCACTGATGTAGCTGGTTGGTGGAGGGGTAACGAGAAGGAAGGATGTGGTCACCTTCACACCACTGTTACAGCCATCGCTTTGTTTAAACAAAGTGGATTAGTGCTGTGGGTTCATTCATTCCTTCATTCAGGTGACATTGGTTGGCCCTCTGGCAGGTCCTGGTCTGGGCATTTGAAGTATGGATGAGGTCCCTGTTGGCAAAGAATGTGCCATCTCCTGGGGATACCTACAGAGAAGAGATTCATGAAATGTGATCATTGCGCTGGTAAAGTTCAGGGGAAACAGAAATCTTTAAAATCTGCCTGAGAGGGCGGCGCCTGTGGCTCAGTAAGTAGGGCACCAGCCCCATATACTGAGGGTGGCGGTTTCGAACCTGGCCCTGTACAAACTGCAACAAAAAAATGGCCAGGCATTGTGGCGGGCGCCTGTAGTCCCAGCTACTCGGGAGGCTGAGGCAAGAGAATCACCTAAGCCCAGGAGTTGGAGGTTGCTGTGAGCTATGATGCCACAGCACTGTACCAAGGGCAATAAAGTGAGACTCTGTCTTTTAAAAAATAAATAAATAAATAAAATCTGCCCAAGAGAGTCAGTGTGGTGAAAGGACACTTCGTGCCCTGATGACAGGTGTTTACATTGCCGTGACCTTCCTGGAGGGTAGTTAGTTAGCTAACAAGAGCATTAAAAATTTATGAACAGGCTCGGCACCTGTGGCTCAACAGGATGAGGCACCAGCCACGTACACCTGAGCTGGTGGGTTCGAATCCAGCCTGGGCCCGCCAAACAACAATGACGGCTGCAAACAAAAAATGGCCGGGCATTGTGGCGGGCGCCTGTGGTCCCAGCTGCTTGGGAGGCGGAGGCAGGAGACTCGCTTGAGCCCAGGAATTGGAGGTTGCTGTGAGCTGTGATGCCATTGCACTCTCTCCAGGGTGACAGCTTAA
>CAUYON010186700.1:0-18078 GCA_963573935.1 Arctocebus calabarensis
TCTTGGGCTTCTTCCATGACTTAGCAATTATGAATTGGGCTGCAATAAACAATCTGGTACAGATATCTTTGTTGTTCTGTAATTTTTGGTCATCTGGGTATATACCCAGTAAAGGAATTATAGGGTCAAATGGCAAGTCTAAAATAAAATAAAATAAAATAAAAGTTTTTCAGTTTAATCAGATCCCAGTAATGTATTTTTTGTGTTGCTTCAATTGCCTAGGGGATCCTCCTCATAAAATGCTCCCCCAGGATGATTTCCTAAGTGTTTTCCCTGCACTCTCTTCTAGTATTTTTACAGTTTCATGTTAAGTTTAAATCTTTTATCCAGTGAGAATCAATTTTTGTTAATGGTGAAAGGTGGGGGTTCAGTTTCAGTCTTCTACCAACCAGTTCATCCAACACCATTGGTTAAATAGGGAGTCTTTTCCCCACTGAATATTTTTGATACGGTTTTCAAAGATCAAATGATGATAAGTATCTGGGTTCATCTCTTGATTCTCTAGTCTATTCCATAAACCTGTCTTTTTTGTGCCAGTACCATGCTGTTTGGATCACTATAGATTTATAGTATAGCCTGAAGTCTGATAATGTGATACCTCCTGATTTGTTTTTATTTCTGAGTAATGTATTTTCTATTTGAGGTTTCTTCTGATTTCATATAAGATGAAGCACTATTTTTTCAAGTTCTTTAAAGTATGACAGTGGTACATTAATAAGGATTGCATTAAATCTGTAGATTGCTTTGGGTAGTATGGACATTTTAATGAAGTTGATTATTCCTAGTCATGAGCATGGCATGCTTCTGACATAGGTCTGATAACTAGAATGCACAGAGAACTCAAACTAATCAATAAGAAAAGAACAAATAACCCCATTTCCTATGTGGGCAAGAGACTTGAACAGAAACTGCTCAGATGAAGACAGGTGCATGGCCTACAAACAAAGAAAAAAAAATGCTCATCATCCTTAATCATCAGAGAAATATAAGTCAAAACCACTTTGAGATATCATCTAAACTCCAGTAAGATTAGCCCACATCACCAAATCCCAAAACTATAGTTGTTGGCTTGGAGGCGGAGAAAAGGGAACACTTCCCACAACATTTCTATGCTGGTGGGAATTTAAGCTAATATGACCTTTTAGGAAAGAAGTTTGGAGAAGACTCAAGGAACTAAAAGTAGACCTACTTGTCAATCCTACAATTCCTCTACTAGGTATATATCCAGATGATCAAAAATTATTTTACAACAGAGGTATTTCCATCATAATGTTTACTGCAGCCCAAGACATGGAAACAGCCCAAGTGCCCATGAGTGGATTAACAAATGTAGTATATGTACACCATGGAATACTGTGCAGCCATGAAAAAGGTGGAGATTTCGCATCTTTTATGTTTACCTGGATGGAGTTGGAACATTCTTCTTAGTAAAGTATCCAAATGGAGAAAAAAGTATCCTCAATACTACTATGAAATCAATATATAATCACCTACACATTCATGTGAATGGTTAAACATAACTAGTCTAGGAAGTAGAAGGGAAGAGGAGAGAGAGGGGTGGGGGGAGGAGGAAGGGTATTTGGGGAAACCTCATCTAAAGTGCATGATGCAGTGGTACATTTCAAAACTATTAAGAAAAGACTATAACTGTGATGGATGTGTTACTTAGTTTAAGGTAAGCATTTCACACTGTATATCAAAGCAGTACTCTGAACCCCATAAATGCATCAATGTGCAAAATTATGATTTAATTAAAAAAAAAAGAAAAATTGTCCATCATCCCTAATCATCGGAGAAATGCAAATCAAAACCACCCTGAAATATCACCTAACCTTAGTGAGAATAGCCCACATCACAAAGTTCCAAAATTGCTAATGCTGGCATGGATATGGAGAGAAGAGAACACTTTTACACTGTTGGTGGGACTGAAAACTAATCCAGCCTCTTTGGAAAGAAGCATGGAGAATCCTCAAAGAAGTCCAAATAGACTGTCCATTTGATCCCACAATCCTATTACTAGGTATCTACCCAGAAGAAAAAAAAAATCATTTTATCAAAGGAAATTTGCACTAGATTGTTTATTGCAGCTCCCTTTACAATTGCCAAGATGTAGAAACCAACTAAATGCCCATCAAACCAGGAATGAATTAATAAGCTGTAGTATATGTGTACCATGTAGTATATGTGTACCTTAGCCATAAAAAGATGGAAACTTTACATTTTTGGTATTAACTTGGATGGAGTTGAAGCATAGTTTTCTTAGTAAAGTACTACAAAAATTAAAAAGCTAGTATTCAATTTACTCAATACTTATATGAAGCCAGTAGATGATCTAATACTCATACACATAAGAGAAAAACTCAATTCAATTCAAGTTTGGAGGAGGAGGAATGAAGCAGGGCCAGAAGGGAAAAGGGATGGAGATTGGGGTACTTTCTCTTAATGGGCACAATGTAAAGGCATATGTCACTCTTTTTGGGTGCAGAATACAACTACAAGAGGGGCTCTACCTAACAATTGTAATCTTTGTAACCCAGTTGTTTTTACCCTCACAATAATCTGGAAAAAAAATACCTTTGTAGGGCAGCAATCAAAGAAGAAAAATAAGAGAACTGTGAATGGTGTGTCAACATTTTCATAAAATTATGGCTTGTTAACATAGCAGTTTTTTCTTCATGCACACACACAAAAAAACCCACAAACCACAAAAATATCTTCCCAAATATAAATGAGGAAACTAATTAGAATTTTAAATAATTGTCTTTGGTTAATATTTATATTTATATTTCGTTTACTCTAATTTCCAGCTTCCCTCTTATTCTTCCCAGTGAGGCAATACACATTTACATGCATAGGTTTAGATTGATTATACTAGTGGTGGATATGGACTCCCTATGCTTTGATCCCCTTTGATATCATGAAATTGCAGTATTCAGGGTGTATAGAAGAAATAAAAGGATGGTATCTTTCCAGATGCCTATGCTGAAAATGAACCTGACATATTTGTGCCAAAAAGAAAAAGCAAGAGTAAAGTGAGAAAGAAAGGCTCCAATTGTCCTCAGCTTGCTGATGTCAAGTGGAAGAAGCACCAGGGGAAATACTTTATATGGCCCCCTTTTGATAAATTCTTGAAGCCCTATTGCATGAATCTCTCTTTTATGTACTTCTGCAAACAGGGGGTTTCCCAAGATTATGATTCCCTCAATTTTTTGTTGGAGAGACCTGCCTTCCTTACTTTGCTTACACTGGAAAGAACAAAAGCCCAAATCATCTCTTGGGTAAATCCAGTCCATCTGCTGATTTTTATTATAATTGTTCTTTTTTTCTTAAATTAACAAAGAAGACTCTTTCAGTGAGTCACACTTCTTCTTTTCTAGGATTGCAGAAGACTTCTTTTGCTCGTTTTGTGCTTTGTTAGTCATTTCCATGGGGTTAATATGTGAAGGAATTAAAAAAAAAATGGGTTGGTTTAATTTACCATCCTGAAGCTGAAAATCTTAGTTTGGATCTTGAAACTAACTGCTATGTTTATTCTTTTAATGAATAGTTAAGTTAGTAGAGAAATAAGACTCTACAGAGTAATATCAAGTTGCTTATTTAGCTGAAATGATGCAAAATAAATAACTGTCAATGAGATTAAAATTATTAGTAATTTGAATTTAATTAATTTGAGAGCTGTGTTATTTTCCTACTTTCTCCAACCTCTGATCACATAATTAATAAGATTTATTTTTAATTCATCTCTAAAATTTCTGTGCTCATGGTCAAGAGTAGTTATGTGGACAACTCAAAAGAGAAAATCAGCCTTAACCATTTTTTATTGGCATAGATGCCCATTATGGGACTGTTTGTATTACAGTTGGCCTTACCAACTATATTGTCTTCAGGATAATATGAAAATAATATTAATATCCATATGTCTATGCCAGAATTTTGGGCAAGAATATATAGACAAAAGAAAGACCAACCTTGCCAGAGATTCAAATCTAGAAACACAAAGGTCACAACCTGACTGCACAAAAAACTAGGAGAACCAAAGACAAGTACAAGATTTCAGAGTTATTATTCACATAAATCTAGTCACATCTATAGCATTTGGATTTATTTCCTGAATACATATATAATGGAAATTTATACACATTGGATTTTGCATCTTTAAAACACACACATACACACAAATTACAATTTATCTTATTCCTTCCAGCTTATGAAATAAACTGAAAAAAAATACAGTAACAGAAAGAGAGACAGGTTAGAGTTGCTTGTTCTGGTATAGGCAGGTTGTCAAAATTGCAGCTGTGATAGGGAAAAGCAGAGTATTCAACTTTATGCAATGAAGGAAGCTCTACAGACTACTTCTGAGTGTCTATGAGGTCAAATGCTATGCACCTCAATCTACTTCCTGAAATTAACAGCCAGGTGTTATGCTAGTTAGTGTACCTTAATCATTAATTATGACTGTGGCAGCAGGAGGGGAAAAAATAACCAGGACACATGAGCGAGGGTGATAAAGGGAAAGCATCAATCATGCATGACAGGAAAGCCAAAGGTACACTCTCTCTGCCTTGGATAGTTTCATTTGTGACTCTGCAGATTCTCTGTTACATCAAACTCCAGAGACACCATTTCTCATGGTCTATCTCCCCCCCACCCCAACAAGCACCTATAGTCACAGGACTTAGGTGTATGAAAACAAAATATAATGCATTTATCAGCAATGCCCATATTTGCCATGCAGTACCACAAAAATCTACTTGAAATTAAAGGCCATTTCTTTCTTTCTTTTTTTTTTTTTGTCAGAGGAAAGCACTAATGCAGTCCCCCACTACCAAAAATTATGCAGTCGAGTTTCCCACATTTGGGGAAATCTTAAGGGTCAGTATCTGGAGTACAATGGAGAAGCCTTGCCCTGGAAAAAACACCTTTGTGATCATGGTATCTCCCCTGCCAGGTAAGTATTAAAGACAATTTCTATAAACAAAATTCTCATCATGAGTTATGAATTATTCACTGAAGACTAAAGTAAGCTACAGCAAATATGTGGCTTAATATTAAAAGTTTATAGTCATATTGGCAACACTGGTTGGCCCACACTCAAATTTTTCTACAATGTCATAATAAATGTGTTATATTTGTTCTGTCAAGCAAGTAGGCAAAGCAGGTGAATGTCCTTAAAGTTTTATGGTGCAGTATAGTGCATCACAAATATTGATAAGCAGAAACATAATCCATGTTCTGGTGGTAGTGAATGGTACAAATGAAGTATTTGAAAGGAGAAATCAATAATTCAATTTGGTTGAGTGGATGGAAACCAAGTGTTGGGCTCCGGTTTTCTCTATGGAATTGTGAGTAGATTACTTAATTCTGTACTGTTCATTTTTCTTATTTATAAATGACTGGTTTCTGGTTTAAGTCAGATCAGGAGCCCTTAATCTGGAATCCATATATGAGTTTCAGAGGATCTGGCAGGAGACTCAAATAGGGAAAACTATTTATCAAAAAGACATGCACTAAAAAAGTGTTTCTCTGACTATAGTGAAGAAGTAGCTCCTCAAACATTGTGATTTACAAACTGTGATGAACCAATACTTTTAGAAAATATACACCAAAATGAAATAAAAACAAACATAAAAAATAGAAGTTGAAAATTTTATTAGGTTCAATATATATAAAATAACTATCAGGAATATAAAATATCTCTAACTGCTTCCTATTAACTTGGTCCATTGCAATAGACTGACCAGTACTGGCTTACATCAAACTTTGGGTAGCAGTTGCTCTATGGCCTCCTATAGAATTCACCTTAACAGTTTCTAGATGAGCCAGGAACAGTGGCCTATAATCTTCATACTGTGGGTGTCTCCAGTAAGAAGATCCCTTAACCTCAGGAGTTTGAGGTTGCAGTAATCTATGATAATATGACTGCTCTCTAGCCCAGGTGAGAAGAGCCTTATTTTATCTTAATTATTTTAAAAAAAATTTTATGTGAGACCAGATGGCCCTATATCTACTCTGCCTCAACTATTCCTGCAAAAGTCATGCAATCCAATTATCCATTGCACTCAGCATAATAAAGGGAATTCAAGTTAAAGGTCTTCCTAAGAATGCAATGTAAGATTGTAAATAATAATGACAACAGCAACAAACTGTGTTTTCCCTTATTACTTGCAATTACTTGTGTACTCTGACCAAGAAAGATAAAGAGTAGAGAAAGTCTCTAGGAAAAATTACCACCAGAAGCTAGACCATCTGCCACCTGACCTATACATTATCTTTATGCTTCTCTGCTCACATAATTATCCAGACTCTCAATGTCTTTACCTGCCTTTCCACTATTTCTTATCTACAGTCTTTTCAAGATAACTCACTGTATTTATTGGGTGCTCAAAATACCTACCAAGTATTTACTAATAAGAGGGGGGAAAAGGAAAAACATATATATGGTCCCTGCCCTTAAGTTGTTTAGAGAAAATCAGTTTTTATAAGAGTGGTATGCAGAGAATAACAACTAGGAAAAGTCAAGGGGGGACAGTAAAAAAAAGTCATCAACGTTAGACTGCAAGGGTTACATAAGGCTTCTCACAAGAAGTATTTGGGGCTGGGTCTTCAGTTATAACTCCTTTATGATCTGGCAGTAATATTAGATAGGTTTAGTCAGTTCATTGGATGTCATTTGCAAGTCTCTACTTCCTTTCTTCCTGCATTCCTGGTTACAAAGTAAGGTCTTGATTTGATTTTCAGCTTAGAGTGTAGACATGTTACTGATTGGTAACCTGAGACTTTACTGAATTCTTTTATCTATTCTAGAAGTATTTTGGATGAGCCTTTAGGAATTTCTAGACATAAGATCATACCATCAGCAAAAAAGAACAATTAGACCTCTTTTCCAATTTGGATACCCTCTATTAGATTTTCTTGCTTGATTGCTTGGGCTAAGATTTCTAGTATGATGTTGAATAGAAATGGTAAAAGTGGTCATCCCTGTCTTGTTCCAATTATTAGGGGTAAATGTTTTCAACTTTTCCTCATGCAATATAATATTGGCTGTGGGTTTGTCACATATGGCTTTTATTATTTTGAGATATGTTCCTTTTATGCTTAGTTCACTGCAGGGTTTCTTCATGACCATTTATAATAGGTACAAAGAAAATGAAATGCCTAGGAATATACTTAACCACAGAAATAAAAGATCTATGTAAGGAGAACTACAAAAGTATTATGAGAGAAATTATAGAAGACATATACAAATGGAAAAAATCCTATGCTCATGGATTGGAAGAATCACTATTGTTAAAATGTCCATACTGCTCAAAGTGATTTATAGTTTCAATAAAATTACCATCAAAATACCAAAAACATTTTTCATAGAATTAGAAAAGCAACTTAAATTTTATATGCAATAAAAAAGGAGCATGAATAGCCAAAGAAATCCTAACCAAAAAGAACAAACTTAGAGGTATCACATTACCTGATTTCAAGTTCAACTACAAGGCCATAGTACCCAAAACAGCATGGTACTGGTATAAAAGTAGACATATAAAGGAGGAATGGAATGAAATAGAGGACCCAGACACAAAGCTATGACTAAATTATTAAAAAAAAAAACAGACAAAAACATACACTGTAGAAAAAATACCCTATTTAATAAAGGCTGCTAGGGACCACATGCAGAATAATTAAACTGCATCCCTATCTTTCAACCACATATGAAAATGAATTCAAGATGAATTAAAGACTTAAATGTAAGACCTGAAATAATAAAAATTCTAGAAGAAAATGGAGGAAATTTTTTTTCTGGACATTGAGGTAGGCAAATAATTTACAACTAAGATCCCCAAAGCAAATATACCAACAACAGAAATAAATAAATATGATTTAATAAACTAAAATTTTTCTTCATAGGAAAGGAAATAACAGATGAACAGGTAACTTATAGAAAGGGATAAAATAGTCACAAACTATAAATTGGACAAAGGACTAATATCTAGAATCTACAAAGAAACAAAATCAGCAAGAATAAAAACAAATAACTAAATTAAAAATTGGGCAAAAGATATGAAAAGGTTTTCAAAATAAGATAGATAAATGGCCAACAAATATGAAAAAAATGTTTAACATTACTAATCATTTGGGAAATTCAAATTAAAACCACAATGAAATACCATTGTGGTTTTAATTCCCCTGTCAGAGGATTCCCTTGTCATACAGGTCCTCATTAAAAAGTCAAAAACAATAGATATTGGTATGGATGTATTGAAAAGGAAATGCTTACTCTTTTGATGGGAGTGTAAATTATTATAATCTCTATGGGAGACTGCATGCAGATATCTCTAAAAAAATAAAAATAGGCCTGTCATTCAATCCAGTAATCCCACTACTGCTATCTACCCAAAAGAAAGAAAATCCTTTTATCAAAAAGACAAGTGCACTTAAATGTTTACTGCAGCACAATTAACAATTGTGAAAATACAAAAGAACTTAAATACCTATCATGAGTTTTTTCATGTTTACTCATTGTTTTCATGAGTAAACATGAAAAAAAAATTGTGTTATATATTCCATGGAATACTACTTTGCTATAAAAAATGAAATAATAATATCTTCTTCAGTCACTTCTATCTGACTGGAGACCATTACCCTAAGTGAGGTATATCAGGATCAGAAAAACAAATATAACATGTTCTTATTTATATTTGTAAGCTAAATTATACCTAGTGTCTCCTAGTGACACTAGAGGTCTTTAGGAGCTATAATGGAAATTGGAAACAAAGAAAAGAGGGTGTTTGGGGGGTGAGAGATCAAAAATTATTTATCAAGTAGAATGTACACTAAAAGCCTTCTTTTTGGCAGTCTACAGTTTACCCATGTTTAAAAATATACTTGTACCCCCTAAATCTATTGACATTCTGTAAAAGTGTGTTCTTTCCAAAAAAGTAGACACATCTTTGTTCAAGAATGTTCTAAACAACTAAGAAAAAAAAAGCATGCGTGTGTACATGTGTTAGATTTACATGCTTAATGGTGGGGAAAAGACAAACAATCAGGAGGAATAGTGCATAATTGACAATTCTTTTTTGTCAAAGAATGTGATGGGAGCATGAGAGAAGTCATAAGAGATAAGGTTAAGAAGGTAAGGACAAACCAGACAATAAAGCTTCTTGCCCACCTTCCTAAGTAAGGATCCTAGATTTATTCTGAGGGTTGGTTCTGTTGACTCATTGAAAGGTTGTAATTCAGGAGACACTATGATCAATATTTTGTTTTTAAAATATCACTCTAGCAGCATTATGAAGAATGTCAAGAAGGTAAGCAGGATGGACCTAGTAGTGTCAAGGATCCATCTAAATATTCAAGTGGGTTTCATGAAATCCTACACTAAGTCAGTAGCTTGTAGGAATGCCAAGAATGGAACAGATTTGGAAGACACTGGGAAGGCAGAATTACTAACGATGGGGAAAGAATGAATGGAAGGAATTATGAATAATTTTCAGGGTACTGGTGTAGGCAATCTGGAGGTTGGTGATTTAATTCTCCAAAAGACAAAAATGCTAGTGTAAATACAAGATGAGAGTGGAAAGAAGAGTTCATATTTGAATATATTAAATTCACGGTGTCTGCATAGTGTTTAAACAGAGGTGCCTATAGGGAGTTAGAAATAAAAAGAGTCTGCAGTAAGGACATGGATTTGGTTTAGGTTAGAGAGAGAGAAAAGCTGATGAGCAGGAGTAGAAGGCATGAGATTGGAGAGATCACTTAAACAGCCCTCCTTGAGGAATTTCATTCCACTCCAACAGATTTGTTTTTATCCCATAAGTCCTGTTGGCTTTTATTTCCTGTATTTTCCGCTAATAAGAGTCATATAAAAATATGTTCTCTTTCACTTAATAAAAAAATAAATTGGGGGGCAATGCCTGTGGCTCAGTGGGTAGGGTGCTGGCCCCATATACAAAGGGTGGCGGGTTCAAACCTAGCATCAGCCAAACTGCAACAAAAAAATAGCCAGGTGTTGTGGTGGGCACTTGTAGTCTCAGCTACTCGGGAGGCTGAGGCAAGAGAATCGCCTAAGCCCAGGGTTTGGAGGTTGCTGTGAGCTGTGCTGCCACCGCACTCTATTGAGGGCAGCATAGTGAGACTGTGTCTCAAAAAAGAAAGAAAAAAAAAGTTGGGAAAAAAACATAAAGGGTCAGTAATGTAGAGCAAAAAAGATAAAGCTGGATAGTGGTTCACATGTAACATGCAGGCCATTTGAAACTATTTACTTCCCAGTGTTGCATCACACTTTTGAAACTATTTTCAAGCAGCACTGCAAAGGGGGAAATTACAAGTTCCATATATTCATATAACAAAAGTAAAACACTTTCTCAAAATCACAATTATTTATGTTACTGTGAGCTAAGACAAATTTTTTCTAAGGGTCCTCATAAGAAGATCACTGTAATACAGTAAGAAGTATTCTTAATAACACCCCCAGAATAAATAAAAATGATACTTACACAATTATTATTATACCCATCTGTGTAAGGTGATGGCATAATTATAAGAGGAGTAGAGCAAAAGAAATCAAAGGAAGAAGAAAGGCAAAGCTGTGTAATTTATGTGTAGAGCCCAGGTGGAGTGGTATGTATGAGTGAACAACTGCATTTCCTTCGAGGATCCATCTATTACATCTGGCATATATTTTACCTCCCAAACTACACTGGTACATCCTCACCCATCTTCTCACTATTTAACATCCACAACTTTCTTCAAGATGCATTCACTTGTCCTTAATATACAATGACTTTCGGAACTAAAGACATGGCAGATTGACTCAAAAAATACTTATGAAATATTCATACAAGATGGGCGAGAACGTGAGAATAGGAACACACCCAAACAGATGAACATGTGACCTCAACGAAGGCACTAGGGACAGAAAGGACTTGGAGTGCAAAGATAGGCAAGTAATTTCTCATGGCAACAAGGCAAGTCATAGGCAGAAGGACTGATGCAAGTCGAGGCTATAAAGGCAGGCAAGGGAATAAAACTGAGGACATTGTCTTCTTGCCCCTAGTCTTTGTAAATAACACTTCTAGGGACAGGGATCATATGTAGCCCTAAATGGACCATGAGCTGAATATATGCCAGAGAGGTGATCCCCAATGCCTACGTAAACTCCTCGCAACTTCCCTGATGAAAGAACTTGCACCATGGCTGGAGAAAAGCATTTGGATGCTTACTTAATCAATTACCAGATGTTAGGTTTGGAATGGGTCATAAGAGTGCCTTCTAGAAGAATTACCCATTTATCTATTATATAAGAGAAAAATGTTTCTGGGCTTCCAAAATGAGGTTTTGGGGAACAACTACATATTATCCTTATTCATTCTGCTATATCAGTGTGCTCAAGTTACCATTACAGAGCTGCTTCAACTCACTTGGACCTAAGTTTGCCAACTCCTAATTCAACAACCACACAGAACACACCTGGGGATCCAAACTGGAAACCGATCATTATATTCCAGAGAGAAGCGTATATTCTAGAAAAGGAAACCTAACATACTTTTACTGATTCTTACAAAAATCAGATTGACATAAGTTTGCTGAAAATGAATTTATCCAGCAAACCATATTAAACAAAACAAATTATTAGTGCCCTGGCCTAAATAAAGTGGTTAGTTACTGCATCCCTCTCAATCACCTCAGGCTCTTGTAGCATAAGGAGTTTTACCATTTTCAGCTGCTAAACGATTTAATAAGAACACAATGTACTGTACCTTTCATTTAGCTAGGCATCCCAACATTCTAAATAAGATTGAATGTTTGCCAATAGTTGGAGAAGGAACCTCAGGGGTTTCTTAAAAGATTTCTTTTGTTCCTATCCTTCTAAGACTAATCTCAACCTAACACTGATTTTTCATTTTCTTTTCATGTTTACAAGGCATCTTTTTCTGGTTTGTTTTTATTACCCCAAAGGAGACTTTTCAGAGCTCTTGGATTTTAATGGAAATTTATTGCTGGGTGTCTGATAGCCAAAAGGAATGTGTTTTGATCACAGTCAAAATGGCAATTTTTCCACAGTAGCACAGCAGCATATGGGTACAAGGCCACCACAGCTAACACCCAGGAGGAGTGTTGGGTCCTTTGTAATGAGTGTGGGTACCATTTGTGAGAATCCACTTCTTAACTGGGCTGGGAGGAGTTTAATCCTACTAAGATTCAAAAAATATGTCAGCCCTTTAGCTATGATACAAATTCCTTCAGAATTATCCATTTTGCCAATTTATGGTAGGAGGCTCCGTGAAATGTGTAAAATCTAAGAGGCCCTGTCTTATTTTCTGTGTAGAGACAGCTTGGGAACAACTCCAGGCTCTGTAAAGACTATTTTTTTTTTTTTTGAGATTTACTCAAACCAATTTCATTTGGAGGTTATACAATGAGCAAGAATTAAATGTAAAAATCAAAGAAAATAAAAATGGTATTGTATAAGAATTAATGCAACATGAATATAGAGGCTATCTCCTCAAAACTGAGTGTCTGGAAGGCTTCAGATTAAAATAAGATTGGGCAAGGAAATGCACACAAAAAAAGAAAAAACGAGAAGAAGAAAACAAGAAAGAATCTAATACTGCATGTTTGGTAAATAAAACAACAAATCAAGTTGAGCAAAGTACTTTCTCGGGAGATTCTCCTCTCACTAAATCATTAAATTTTATTATCTGTGAATCCCAGTGAAATCCTCATTTTGACATCTGCATGGTGAAACTCTTTCAATAATAAAAAGAAGGCAAATAATTATGCAAGCAATACCAAGAAAAGCAAAATAAAAGAATGCATTTGAATGTGAGTTGAAAGACCCTAAATTAAAAGTCACCATTCACTTGCACATTACTTACTTTTCTCTGCCTCAGTTTTCTCTTCTGATAAAAATGGAATCATGATAATTCCTGCCCTCTCTGTTTCATAAGGTCATGGGCCAAATGAGATAATGAGTATAGATCAATTATTAACACTTCTTAAAGGACTACGTAAATATTAACGATTAGGGAAAGTTAAACTAAGTCTGATGAGCCTCCGCCAAATAAAGCTCTGACACTTGCCTGCCTGCCCCCAAAATGATTTTATAAAATCTAGTAAGATGAGATCAACGTGGGCTTTGAAGTGTCATGTACTATCTAACACTGGGCTTTCAAACCTATACAAAAAACCATGTGCGGAAAAGATTATGGTCAATTAACAATAGCAAAACTTTAGGACTCTTCTTAGGAAATAAATCTGGTACATATCAAAACACCTGCTGACATTGAAATGTTCACCTCTAAGAGAGAAAAAGTAGATTAGCAAAAAGTTCCAATATCAAAATTCTAGAACATTAACTATTGGTGCTACTGTAAATAATTACGAAGCAGTAAATTAAACTTTGTAATGCTTTCCCAAAGGAAGTAGAAATACGCTGCTGTTACTTAGAGTTTAAATTGGACTGGGAACAGTAGGCAAGCATGCATTACAGAGAAGCAATGCTTCAGTGGTAGGGAAGTGAACCAAATGACACTGCAGATCTTTTCCGTATTTAATGTTTGACAGGCAAAAATACTTGCATTAATGCAGTAATGGGCTCTGCAAGTCATCACCGTGGGAATGCTCAATCAAAGCTTTAATACTGTTTTAATAAGCATCACGCTATGAAAGCAGATTTTCCCTTTCAAGCACAACTCATTCAAGTTTGAGGGAACTGGTAAATTGTCACACTTGGCAAAATCGTGAATGACAACCGATTGAAGCAGAAGCAATCATGTTGTATTTTGGGTTGGTTTAAAGGGAGATGGGAAACATAAGATAGGCATAGGGATTTAGGACACCTGAAAGGCGATGATAATTATACAAAAACTCTTGCAACATTGCAAAGGTAGGGTAGACAGAAGGAATCAATATTTGAGATAAAGGACCACACTATCTAAAACATACATAGTGATCATATATACAAAAAAGGTCTATAGCAGCAGTTCTCAACCTGTGGGTCACAGCCCCTTTGGGGGTCTACCTGCATATTAGATATTTACATTATGATTCATAACAGTAGCAAAATTACAGTTACGAAGTAGCAATGAAAATAATTTTATGGTTGGGGGTCACAACATGAGGAACTGTATTAAAGGGTCACGGCATTAGGAGGCATTAGGAAGGTTGAGAACCACTGGTCGATAGTAAGGTTGATTTGAGGGCTGGAGACATGAGACATGGTTCCTAGAAGTATGTATGTCAGTAACTAGTCATCTAACTTGCAACAAGTTGACTGCTCTATGATTTTGTCTGACTTTGACTATGTCTAAACCAGTAGTTCTCTACTGGAGAGGTGGAAGAG
The DNA here is from genome assembly GCA_963573935.1 of Arctocebus calabarensis. NCBI lineage: Eukaryota > Metazoa > Chordata > Mammalia > Primates > Lorisidae > Arctocebus > Arctocebus calabarensis. Next base: position 14,342 of record CAUYON010186700.1, read on the forward strand.
GAGTGATTTTGTCAGGAATATTTGGGTTAATTGGCTTTCATCACAGAAGAATGGTAGTGCTAATGGCCTCTGGAGGGTGGAGGCCAAGGATGGTTATTGCTAAACATCTCATAATGCACAGGACAGCCCCCCAGGACAAAAAAATTATCTGGCCCCAAATTCAATAATACCAAGGTAGAAAAACAGTATGCTTAACTAAAATTACCACTAAAATATATTATAGGGTAAATAAGGATCTAGTCATTTTTAGCATTAAAGCAATTTATTAAAAATCAATATTTTATTAATATTACTGTTACTGCTTAAGCTTCTTTTCCACTGAGTTTTCTTTTAATTATAAAGCACTTGGCAGGAAAATAAGATTCATTTCTATAATAGGCTTACTGCTTTCTTTTTCAGCATTCTTTTGCTTCAATTAATTTAGCTGCTTTCTTATAATGAAGGCCAAAAAATGAACTGTCTTCCTAAATTTCTTAGAAGTTACAAAATCCTGTGAAAATATTAAATTTCTCTGACAAAGAATTTGTAGGACATAGACTTAGGCAGGTTTTCTTTCTCAAGGATGTTATTTGCAAACATTTCTTGGAAGGCTGAAACAAAATTAAAAACACATGCATAATTTAAGAGGCTAATATGCTATTAAGGCTAAAAATAGAATATTAGCACTGAGGCAGTCCTTATTATATAAGGACTGTCATAAAGATAAACTGTCATTTATTAGTAATTATTCAGGAGTTAACATGTGACAATTTTAAAAAGTTTATTTTGCAATCTTTGTTGGCATACATTAAAAAATATGAAAAACCCCAATAACCTACATGTAATTCACAGATTTTTCCACCATAGATAAAAGTTCAAGGTTTACCAACTGTTGGTTTGAATTATCACATTTGCCACATATAGAAATGGAAGATTTCTAAAAGAAAATGAAATATTCAGATAGAAAAGAAAAGAGAGCTATCATAAGCCATTCTTAAAAGAATTACGTTCCCACTATAAATAAGACCAAAGAATTGACCAAGAACAATTTTCCTATATTCTTCAGCTTCTCTCTGTACCCAAGTCAGAGCAGTGGCAGCAGCAGTGGCAGCTGTGACACTTGGGTTTTTCTCCTCGTCACGGCACTTTCTGAGATGTTGAGTAACTTGCTCAACCTCACGGACTCTTCATTTACTAAACTATCAATAGAAGGAATTAGATAGAGAGATATACAAAATCTCCCCCCCAAAACTGGTATAGTTTAATGAAACTTTGAGTGTAAAATCTTTTGATCTGCATATTGGATATAACCCTCGACAATTTTCCTAACTTTATTTCCATAAGGCGATTTATGTTATGACAGAAAAAGAAAAAAAACCTCAAACCAGCTGCCGTGAACAAAGGGATTTTCCAGCTTGTCTTTCATTCTGTCTCAGTCATCATGAAGATCTTGCTCCAGCGACTCAACTGACATTCTCAGCATTTGGTTTCTCTCAATTGCTCAGCCTAGCTTTATGCTAAGATAGTTTAATCCTCAAAGTATACCTAGTAATTCCCTGTTGCTCTAAAAAGTCTGTTATTTTCATATTCTAGCAATAAATGAATTAATTAATAAGAACCTATTTCCCCTTTTCCCTCTCTACTGTTCTAGCAAAAGTCTACTTCTTTCTAGTTTATTCTGATTAGATTTGAGGCCCATCACTGAACCAATGAATGCAGATACAGAAATATGACACACAGATTTAAATGGAGTGAATGGCCTGTCCTCTCCTGGGACCAGAGGGAGGTAACTGGGAAAGATGCTCTTAAAGCAACGAAAAACCCAGTGCATATTTGGAGTAGTAAACCAACATAGCATTAAGCACAGCCAAGAGAGAGAAACCAAAAACACAATTTCATTTGAGTCCCTGGATCAATACTTGCCTGAGGCCTGAAAACTTATGGAAGACAAACTAAAAAACCACCTTTATTTGCTTAAGCTAGTTGGAATTGCTTTTTATCATAAGATAGTACTACTAACTGAAGTTAAAATATAAAAGTATTTCAAATCATTTAACTTCACCTGTTAGTACAAATCATTTAACTACTACCTGTTAGTACAAACTATCCTATATTCAGATCCAGGCAGCATCTTAAGCTCAAAGAATTTGACAACATCTTGACGTAGATGACGTACCTTGTATTTAAGGCATTTTGGTAAATACGTGTTGTTTGGTACAAGGTGATGAAGATAAAAATTTAAAAACTCTGTAAATAACAAGTATGTACCAACCAACTAAGAAGAAATGGGGAATGGCACCTTCTTATCTATTAAAAAAAATAGGGAAGAGAAAAAAACATAAGTAAATGAGCATGTAAAAGACAAAGTTGAAACTTGAGGGCATATATGTTTTCCCTCACCAGGATAATTTCAAAAGACCTTGAGATGCTGAACCTTTCTCCTTTGTTTTCTTGATGGTCTGCTTCTTCCCAGTGAATTTCATGGATTCATATCCACCTTAATATTATAAATATTTTAAGAGAAACCTATAAATAATCCTTTTCCGTCATATGCTAATGTAAGCGCTATGACTTTAGAGATCCTTATTTTGTTTACTGATAATGTATATCTCGTATTACTAAATAAGTCTCCAGAATAAATAAGAACACTGTAAAATAATTATTGCAAACAGGTGGTAAAATGAAGAAGCAGAAAGAGAAAGCCAAGGAGAATATGAAATGTTCTACATTTTTTCTTTGACTTTTCTTCTTACTCTAAAACTTCTAATCCTTACACCTTTATTCATATATACACATATCACTTACTACGTCAAATTCCAGGATTCAGAACATACACAAATAGCGATTCTCTTCTGGATATTATATTCTAGTGAAAGACTTTTTTTTGCTGCAATTTTATATATTTTATAATTTAGTGGGTCCTGGGAAAAGTGAAATTGTGGCTAAATGTAACAGAGTTAGAGGGATAATTTAATTAACTGTGTTAAAGGTTTTAGGTTTGCTAAGCTTGGAAGGTGAAAGAAAGATTTTGTCAAACATGAAGAGAGATGCTGTTTGAGGGGTAAGACATAAAAAAAAAGAGAAATGAAAAGTAGAATTAAAGTAAAAACTTATAGAATCTAAAAGACACTTCCAACAACTGTTTTTTGACCTCTTCTCTGGTAGACAGGACTGGAAAGAAACCAGACTTAGTTGGCAGGAGGATACAAGACGTGTCTCTTAGACATGATGAAAAACATATTCAGCACGTCCATAGTGTCATGAAATCGTGTCCTGCCTCTGATCAAAAGTAATCAGAAGGTCCTTATCAGTTTTAAAATAAAACCCAGATGTTTCCCCTGCCTACAATATCATCACCTATCTGCACTCATTACATTCCTGTCACACCAAACTTCTTTCTTGCCTAAAGTTATCAGGCTTGTTTTCATCCCATAGGATTTTTGCATGGACTGTACCTTCTCCATAGAATGTTGTACTTCGCACACACTCCATGCCTGTAAGGGTTAACAGCAATATTATGTGCCTGCAGGAGAAGCCTGCGAGAGGAAGTGCGCCAACAACAAACGATAACAAGAAGGCCAAGTAAGAATAATACTGCCAGCCACCTGCACAACACGTAACATATCACCCCACACCGGGCCCAAGGCTATTCCCAAAGCTTAGCCATCCTCCCCCTGCCTACACTAGTACAAATAAGCCAAAATACCAAAATAAACGAGCCTAGAGCATTGCGCTCTTTGCTTCAGCTTTTCTCTCTC
>CAUYON010186702.1:0-30880 GCA_963573935.1 Arctocebus calabarensis
TGGCATTTTCTTAGTTATTGTATGAAGACATTTGTATTCTGCATTTAGTAAGTTTCACCTGTACCCTTCTAAGATGCACCATAGGTGTGGCCCCACCAAGAATTCACAGAGAACTCAAATGAATTAGCAAGAAAAGGACAAGTGATCCCATCTCAGGGTGGGCAAAGGACTTGAAGAGAAACTTCTCTAAAGAAGACAGGCACATGACCTACACACACATGAAAAAATGCTCACCATCCTTAATCATCAGAGAAATGAAATACTATATTTTCAAGTTCTTTAAAGCATGGCATTGGTGCTTTGATAGGGATTGCATTAAGTCTGTAGATTAATTTGGGTAGGATAGACCTTTTAACAATGTTGATTCTTCCCAACCACAAGCATGGCATGTTTTTCCATTTGTTAACATCTTCAGCTGTTTCTTTTCTCAGGGTTTCATAATTCTCATTATAGAAATCTTTCCCATCCTTTGTTGGATAAATTCATTCCCAGGTATTTCATCTTCTTTGGCACTTACCATAAAAGCTCTTGAAGCCCTTCTTGCCCGGGCTCTCAATGAGGATGGGAAGTTTCTGCTTCCTGGGAACATGTGACCATGTCCAGAGACAATTTTTGGTTGATCCAGTTGTGCCAGGGATGGTCAAGGGGAAGTAGCAGAATGGAGGCTGGGGCTTTGCATCTGAGTTTAGACTGGAAAGAAAGTTGGCCGCTTTGGGGGGAAGGTGTGAAGCAGATAGGATTCTCAGGTGAGAGGGTGAGAGTCCCTGAGCTAGTTAGACCTCACCTTTGTACTTCGTACTTTAAAAGACACATCGACATCCGATTGCTCAGGGATGGGGAGCTCATTTCTTTGCACCATTGTCCATTTTTCATCATTGTCTGTTCTTTCTCTGAGCAGTTCTGGTGATCAGATAATTAATTCTTTTCTACTTCAAGGAGCCTTTCATCCTTGTGAGACTTCCCTCAGTTGAGCTCTTACTCCTTACAACCACCCAGAAAAACTCTGAGTCTGGATGGCATTTCAGATAAAGAATGCTCTTTATGCCACATTTTCATCTCCAGGTTAAATACCAGGCTCTTTCGCTGTGTGATTTTTGTCTATTTAATTTTTTTTTTTTGTCTTAGTTTCTTTATTAGAATCCAGGAATTCTCCTGTCATGCTACCAAGTTTATCACCTTCTTTTCTAAATTGAGAAACCACTTCCCTCAACCTCCAGAATGTAAGTTTTATTCCCATTTCAGATAATGTTAATTTCAGAGCACAGAGGAATTATCACCTCTGTCATTCTTAATTCTTCTATCTCTGTGGCTTAAATTCTTATTCACTCTTGTTTTGCTATCTTTGTTCCCTCGAGATGTATTTAACCTCCTATTTTTTTAATTCAGATGATATTTTCATGATTTAGGGGACCTTGTATCTGAATGAGTTCAAAATAGTATTGAATAGCAACTCAGTACCAACTGTGGAACCAGAAAGACTTGGTCTAGCATTTCAGCTTTGCCTTGTGACTTTGAACAAGCTGATTATCTCATGTTAGTTTTACTTTCTCTTCCATAAATGGAATAATATCAGTGAATATCTCATTGGATTGTCATGCAGATTAAGGGGGAAAAAAACCTTGCTTATTTTATAGTAAGGTCTCATAAACCAATGCCAGATTTAAAAATGCATGTCAATATTAATGACTTTCTGAGACTCATAGGGTATATGCTCTACTCCCTCCAATGAGGTTTCTTCCTGGTATATAAGAAGACCATTGTTCTATTCTGTTTACAGAGTCACACTAGGCTCCAATGATTTAGTTGGTCTTTTATTTGGTGTTAATTTGCACACAAGCAACAAGGATTTCAAAGAAGCAAAGCCCCTCGGGTTGGGCTTTGGAAGCTGCTTCCTCCACCTTGATTTTTCTGTGCCACGCTTATTCATATGTGAAGGAAGGAAGAGCATTTTCTCCCAGCTCTGCTTTCTCCCAGTTTCCCATGTGCTGTGGGCAGAGAAACATACAGAGCCCAAGAGACTCATCTTGAGAGATTAGAGCTGGATCCTCCTGAGAGCCAATATGGTCAGCTTTTATTCAGTCAAGAATAAGTCTCCTTTTTATAACAAAAGACACTGTTGGATCTTGCCTGCAAGTTAGTTTACTCTTAGCAGTAAGACACGTACCAATTACAAAATGCTGAGGCAATAGTTGGGAAATCCTTGATGAAATTGGTCATACCACTGGGCTCTGGGAACCATTTATTCATCAGTACACTGTTCATTTTCATAAGTAAACATCTGACTGACTTCTGCAGCATGCCAGAAGCTAGGCTGGGTGTCAGGGCTATAAGGATGAATTAGGCACAGTCCCTGTCCTGAAGAGGTAGGAATCTCATGGACACACACAGTCAAGGCAGCACTGGATGTGTGGACATCTGGGTGGAGGGTAGGAGAGAAGTCGAAGAGAGGAAAGCCACAGGGCTCAGTGTTGAGATGAGCTTGAAAAGCAAGTCTGGGCATGTTGTTCATCACTGACACTTGGGCTGTGTTAGTGTCAGCAGAGTAGGCGTCCCCAATGTGCCATGTAGCTACTATGTGATAGGTAGTGAGTTCTTTCTCTTTCTGAGCCTAGACTTCTTTATCTGACAAGCATGGGAAAAATGATCTCTATCAGGCAGAGTATCTGCAGGATTAGATAAGACGATGCATGCACAGTGTTTTCCCAGGGACAGGCTAGGACACCAACTTGCCTGGAGGAAGCAGACCAGCCCACCGTCACTCACGTGAGCTCATTGTTTCCCTTCCAGGTTGAGGGATGTGGCCGGGGCACCCATGATCAGCAGCCGCACGCTCGACTTGCACTTCCACCCGCGGAATGGGCTACACCACCAGGTGCCGGTCATGTTCGATTATTTCCACCTGTCTGTGATCTCTGTGACCATCCACGCTGCCCTGGTGTCTCTGCGGCAGCCGCTGATCAGGTATGGAGTCAGGAGGCAGCCCTGAGGAGCGGGCAGCTGTGGCCCTGAGGGTCAGGCAGCTGTGGCCCTGGGGAGTGGGCAGCTGTGTCCCTGGAGGGTGGGCAGCTGGGCCCTGGGCATTGGGCAGCTGTGGCCCTGGGGAGCGGGCAGCTGTGGCCCTGGGGAGTGGGCAGCTGTGGCCCTTGGGGGTGGGCAGCTGCCATCCTTCACAGGCCTGGCAGAGAGGCTCAAGATTTGCCTGGAAACATCAGCATAGACAAGGGCACTTCTCCGAAACTGGTGGCACTGGGAGGGAAAGGGAGGGAGCATCAAGGGGAGACGGGCACAGAGCTACAGGCTGAAAACATGCAAATTCCTGCAAACTCCAGCCCTCACCGGGAGCACTCGGATTCTGTACCTGGCTTTGCTCATTTCTGTGTCTTATTTGAGACGTCCTCTAATGTCCCTGAGCCACATAATCTTCATCTCCCACACAGGAGCACCAATGTGTCCCATTTATATAGGGCCCTAGTAACCCCCAAATGAGGACACGGCAGGCATCTGGTAAGAGTTCAGCTTCTTTCTCTCCCCCAAGTTACCTGTTCAGATGAGGAAGGTGCACCTACATGGGTTGCCCTCCTCTTCAGTAGAACTTCCCAGAGCATCTCCCAGGTCCTGCGAAGCACTGAGGTTTTGTGAATTCCTGGAGGACAAGAAGAAAGGTGACAGCAGCCAGTGCATTGCACTGTGCCCTTCATGCCTGCTTCCAGCCTGGAGGCAACTGTAGCACGTCGGCTCAGAGCATCACACATGCACGCCGGCGAAAGTTGCACGTGTGCAATGGGATGTTCAGGGATAGGATCGTGCAACATGGAGTTTCAGGGAGAGAGTTTTCCAATTCCCCTTTTCTGTATAGCTTCTCAAGTGTTCAGAGTTTAAATATATATGAGGGAGACTTGAGTCTTTGCTAAGTTTGTTGTCCCTGGCCTGAAGCCCCTGTTCTCTGCTGGGGTCAGAGAGTTGGAAATGGGTGGCCAGGATCTGTCCCCTGCAGGTCAGGACCCAGTGACTGTGCCCTTCTACTGATTCCATGCTGGGCTCTATGCACAGAATTCCCACAGCAGGTTAAAGTCAGACTCATGGCCAGAGCAAGGGGCACAGGGGATTGAGGGCTGGAGAGAGCTGGTGAGGGTGACACCTAAGTCTGGAATTGTGAACTGAGATGAGACAAGTTTGGACAGAAACCCTGGTTCTGAATATAAAGGAGACACATGTACCAGGGACCTTTCCTCATTCTTTCGTGCAGTGGGTTTTATTGCAGGCCTGTTGTCCTCTAGCAAAGGTGTCAGGGGTCCACAGCATATCCTGATAATAGGATCTAAGGATACCCGGGGGTGGATCTTTCCCTCAAGCACTTCACAGACTGGTGGGGTGGGCCAGTTTGGGTACATGAAATTATAATATGGCAAATGCTGTTGTAGAGAGATTTGGTAGAAAATATTATAAGATTCACAGTTACAGGAACAAAAGAGAGCAGACCTGATGCTGGGAAGTGACAGAAGAAATAGAATTCAAGAACCAGTGGACAGTAGAAGTTTCCTGCATGGGATGGTCTATAGCTGGTAGCTCACTCTGAGGCTCAGCACATAGATGGTGCCGTGGCAGAGTTAGGGTGCGATCTGTCTGCCCTGAGAGTAGATGGCTAATGGGGGTTGGGTCCTGGGATTAGCAGGCTGTCACTGCTGAGGGTGAGGTGACAGGCTAGGGTAGGAAAAGGGGAGCTCCCTGCAGGTGGTGTCAGGGCCTGGAGAGCAAATTGTCGTCAGCTGGGGTCCTGACAATCTTCTTGTCTAGCCAGCCATATCACTTATTTTGGGGGAATCCAACTTTTCTAGACATCTGTTTCAACATATGAATGAATGAGAAAGACTTTTCTTTCTTTTGAGACAGTCTCCCTCTGGGTACAATGCCACAGCATCATCATAGCTCACAGTAACCTGAAACTCTTGGGCTCAAGCGATCTTCTTGCCTCAGCCTCCCGAGTAGCTGGGACTATAGGCACCTGTCATGTTGCCTGGCTGAGTTTTCTATTTTTAGTAGAGACATGGTCTCCCTGTTGCTCATGCTGTTCACAAACTCCTGAACTCAAGCAAATCACCCGTCTTAGCCTCTGAGATGGCTAGGATTATTCATGCGAGTCACTGTGCCCAACCTGAGAAGGAATTTTTAAAAACTTGGGTGTGAAACTAAGCCAACAGGGGTGATGAGGGGGTACAGTAGTGTTGCAGTTGGTGACAGTGAACTTGGTTCCAGTTGGGTGACACTAAGCTTTATCTACTTCTAGAAAGGCTAAGACTAGAATCTCTGAGAGGAATAGATGAGGTCCAGGGCCTTTAAAGGCTTGGGGTCTGGCAGAACACAGAGCTGTGAACTCTAATTCAGAGTGATACTTGTTAAAGTGAGGGGTGTGCGAATCACAGGAGAGCTCAGAATAGGGCAGAGATAAAAGAACAGTCCCTAGGCTCACAGGGAGCCAAGTTGCAATCCCGAGCCCCTGTTTGTTAGCTCCATTAGACTGGGCAAGTGAGCTCCAATTTCAGTAGATACCAGGAGACTTTGAAAATTAAGTGAGTTGGCACCTGTGAAACCCTTGGCCATTCATTCAATCGATTGATATTTACTTAGTACCATCCCCCAAGCCCTGATCTGGGCCTCATGTCTAGCACATAATGAGCACTTCCAAAATGGTAAGTAACCACCAGCATAGGCAAGATGTACTTCTGTGTACAGGACAGAAGGCTTTCTAGAAGAAACAGCATACATGTTCCACTCAGGGGATGGGAGACTGTGACACTGAAAAATGAACCTGAGAGGGTAGATTGGAGTTATGTGGCAACAAGGTAATTAATGACACATTGGAGAATTGAGAATCTGTTTGCCATAAAAAAAATATGACACTACAGGTTTTGAGCAGCAGAGTGACCTGGTGAGTGTGGTGTTGTGGGAAGATCCCAGCAGTTGTGAGTGGGCTATCGCAGGAGTGACATCAGAGTGGGGTCAGAGGGATGAGTGGAGATGGGACGGTGGCACACTCCAGGCCTTTCATGCTGGGGATCCCTGATACTATGATATAATGAGAATGTTGGGAACTAGGAAATCTTGGAAAAAGTTTAACCTTCCGACAGAAACAGTCCTTGTTAAGGAGAAGCAGAGATAGAAATTCACAATAAGAGTTGAGACTTCTCCAGGGATGGAGTAAAAATAGACCCATTTTCTAGTCTCTGGATTTTGTAGGAAGAATTTCTCTCAGTTGCTCACAGTATCTGGGTACAAAAGGAAACCCTTAAAGCCGTGGGAAATACCTGCCAAATAGGGCAGACACTGGCTTTTCCAGAAAAGCAGTTCTTGGCAGCAGCTGTTGAACCCAATCAGTAGGAAGCAGGTGTGAAATTAAAATTTAACCTCAAAAGATCCTTAACCTTCACTAAATTAGACTGAATAAAAGAATACAATTTTTAATCCTTAAATGGGTTCAATTGTATTTCTCTTGAGGGATTCAGATCCACTGGAAAATTTAATCAAGGCTACCCTCAGGTAAATAACACATTATTTCAGTTATTAATTTGTAGCGTGTCCCAGGAATGTGCCATGGATGCCCGTGAACACAAATTCCACTTTTCTTCCAGGATGTTCCTTCTATCCAATTTCTAGTTAAATTGCAGATTTTTTTTCAACTTGCAATTCAAAACAAATCATACTAATGTTATTATATTTTATTATATTTTTGGTATTATGAAGAATAGCTCCTAGCATTGACTGAATCAGCACTATTTGCCAGACGCTGTACTTAAGTGTCTCTGGCTCATCCCTTTGAACTCATGATGACATCATAGTTTAGGTGCCGCTACCAACCCAGTGACATTGGAAGAAATGTGACAGCAGGAGGGTGAGAAGCTCAGCCTCTGTATCCCGGCCTGGCAGGGTCCGCCTGGGGTTCAAGTCCTGGCCGACAGTCCCACTGGCTGCCTCTTAGCACTTGGCAATCTCTGCTTGAATATCATCTCTGAGTAACCTCCAGTTTGTTCTGTGAACTGCTGTTCTGTCCCCACTGCTGAGTTGGCCCCCATGATGTTGCATATTGGTTTAATCTGTCTTCTTCCCACTCTAGACCAAAGCATCTCTTGGGGTGGGATCTGTGCCTTATTCTGCCTGCCACCCTCACACCTAGCACACTGTCTGGCATGTGTATGAACCTAATAAATACTTGAGTAAATGAATTAAACAGAAATAGAACATGTCTCTGCCAGGATTTTATTGTATTTTTTATTATTTTTTATTAAATCATAGCTGTGTACATTAGTGCAATCATGGGGTACAATGTGCTGGCTTCATATACAATCTGAAATATTTTCATCCAACTGTTCGACATAACCTTCATGGGATAGTTAGAGAGTGGGTACTGTTTGGGACCATTGGTTTGGAACTCTTTCTTGATCTGCCAGGATTTTAAACAGGAACATGGGGGTCTTGAATTAAATGCTGCACAATTCCTTCTTAAGCACTAGTGGTACGGGGATGCCGCCTGGGGCATGGTATTATCAAGATCTTTGCCATCAGAGACTTTAAATCTTGCCAGGGGATTCAAACACACTTGTCAAACATGTTCATATTATATGAAAAAATAATTAAACTTAGGCTATTGGAGAGGAGAGCTCTGAAAGATAGGGGAAAAACAAGTATACGTAGACTTTACTGATGCATCAGCTGCTGGAAACCAAAAAGGTAAATGGAAGAGAGATGGCCATAAACCCAAATATGACAAATCTGAGGAATCCCGCAGCCTTTCCGAATCCCCTTTTCTCTTGAAGTTGATAGTTGCCATCCCAGTGCGCCAGCCGCTCTCTCCCACGCATGGCAGAGCCCTGTAGCACCTGCATATTGTGTGTTGAAAAGATCTCAGCATTCCCAGCTAGCTCCAACTCTGAGGGTGCTGCTTTGATTCTGACGGTCTTTGATATCCAACCAGACTCCCAGGTGGATCATGAAGGATGTTTCATGCTTTTCCACAGATGAACGGAGGTTCATGAGCATGGATGTGACTCAGATTGTGTCCCCTTGGGGCTTCCCCCGGCCTCCTGAGGTCCATTCAACCTGCCCTATGGTTTACACAGCCTTCACGGGTGCGTCGTTGGCATTCAGGGGTGGGATTCCTCAGTGTACCTTGCAGGAAGTGTAGCATCCTTGGCTCCTAAGCTTATGTGCCAGATGCGTCCTTTATTTTCAAGACATCCAAAAATGTCTTGTGCAGACACCCCGGGCTGCTCCATCTGAACAATTTAGCCCAAAGGCTCTGCAGTGCGTCCACTCAGGGGGCTGAGCTAATAAGAATGCAGCTTTCTTTACTTCATTTTTCAGCTGCCTCAATTTTCTTCCTTGTAGTTTCACTCGTCCGGGAAGAGGCTCCTGGCTTGGTAAAGGTGGCCCAGACATGGGACAAGAGCAATCCATCATTTCTCTGGAAAACCTGGTGTTTGGAGCTGGATACTGCAAGCCGACTTCCTCAGAGGTAACGTCTGCACAGGGCAGTGGCCCCATAGCTTCTACAGCTCGCTGTTCAGGATGCGTGCCCTGAGGTTCCTACAGCTGGCTGTTCAGGGTGTGTGCTCTGAGGTTCCTACAGCTCGCTGTTCAGGGTGTGTGCTCTGAGGTTCCTACAGCTGGCTGTTCAGGGTGTGTGCTCTGAGGTTCCTACAGCTGGCTCTTCAGGGTGTGTGCTCTGAGGTTCCTACAGCTCGCCGTTCAGGATGTGTGCCCTGAGGTTCCTACAGCTGGCTGTTCAGGGTGTGTGCTCTGAGGTTCCTACAGCTCGCCGTTCAGGGTGTGTGCTCTGAGGTTCCTACAGCTGGCTGTTCAGGGTGTGTGCTCTGAGGTTCCTACAGCTGGCTGTTCAGGGTGTGTGCCCTGAGGTTCCTACAGCTCGCTGTTCAGGATGTGTGCTCTGAGGTTCCTACAGCTCGCTGTTCAGGGTGTGTGCCCTGAGGTTCCTACAGCTCGCTGTTCAGGGTGTGTGCTCTGAGGTTCCTACAGCTCGCTGTTCAGGATGTGTGCCCTGAGGTTCCTACAGCTCGCTGTTCAGGATGTGTGCCCTGAGGTTCCTACAGCTGGCTGTTCAGGGCGTGTGCTCTGAGGTTCCTACAGCTGGCTGTTCAGGATGTGTGCCCTGAGGTTCCTACAGCTGGCTGTTCAGGGTGTGTGCTCTGAGGTTCCTACAGCTGGCTGTTCAGGGTGTGTGCTCTGAGGTTCCTACAGCTGGCTGTTCAGGGTGTGTGCTCTGAGGTTCCTACAGCTCGCCCTTCAGGATGTGTGCCCTGAGGTTCCTACAGCTGGCTATTCAGGGTGTGTGCTCTGAGGTTCGTACAGCTCGCTGTTCAGGGTGTGTGCTCTGAGGTTTCTTCTTCAGTGCCTGTACAGGGTCCCCTCACGCGTTTTCTTCCTCTTACTGTCATCCAGCCTCCTTGTATCACAGCAGCATCTGTCAAACACATCCCCAGTGCTAACCCTTCACGTGGCGCCTCTCACGTGAGGTCCCTGGATGAACAGGACGTTCTGAGGTCGATGAGGAGTTTACTGAAGGGCAAAGGTTGAGGACAGCAGCTGGGGTCGGGGTGGGGGCACACAGCCACTCTACCCTGCAGAGAGTTCTGGAAAATAAAAGAGAGTCAGAGGAGACATTCCAAGCCTCTTCCTCAGGAATTCTCATTGTTTTGCAGAAATGACATGTTTAGTGACTGGCCGTACATTGCTAAACTAGAGGGTGTGTGGCATTTTCTGTCTACCTAACGTCAGTTAACTTATAGCAAAAGTGGGGAGCCTTTTCATATTGGAAACCACATTAATTCAGCCATGATAAAGTAAAACCAACATTCAAGACTCTTCAACTAGTTATACTTAAAAAAGATGTATAATATTTTGTAAAAGTTGAATAACTATGTACTTAATAATCTCAAAAAAGTGAAAATTGTTAATGTGAAAGTAAACTAACCTTTTCATGACTTTTTTTATGTCTGCTTTTGGTTGGAAAGCAGTTGAATATTTGGTTGCAACATGGAGATTCATAGTGTCTGCTCATCTGCAACTTCCTTTTGAAAAAATGTTTTGGAAAAAGATTGCTTTTTTGGAAATGCATGGATTTTTCCTCATATGATACATAGACTTACTTTTACCGCGTAAAGAAATATTCAAGTCATTTTGATTTGACATGGCATCGAACAAATGCTACATTCCTATAGAAATTTTCTTTCGACAGTTCACGTTGCTGGTTCAGTTCTTTATAAAATTTCCCCCTGTGTTCTCACGGGGAAAAGCGTTTTGGTTAATACCAGTTGCGATAACCAATGCACTTGGGAGTGATATAGCAAATTCACACGGAATAGTCATTCAACTTAGTGTGTTAGGAAACTGACAATGCGGTGTTACATTTGCACAGATATGGTTAGCAATATTTATAACTTGTTGCCAAGTATCACCAAAAATAGTAGCTTTAGCACAGAGATTTTTTGATGCAAGATACAATGAAAAGAAATGAGAGCATCTGGATCGGTTAATACTTTTTTTCCTGGAGCCATAAACCCTTGGTGTTATCCTGTCTTGGAAAGTGCACCATCTGTACCTACATTCACTGAATTTACTAAATTCAGTCCAACTGAAATCTGGTGAAAATATCTGTCCTCTGTGTTCTGTTTGCAACAGTGCCCCAAGTGAGTACTTTGGGGCAAAGAAAATCTTCTGCTATGACCCAAATGAGTTATAAAACCTACACCGAATCAGTAGTATTGGTTGATTCATCCGCAGAGATTGAAGAATGCATGTTTTCCTTTGGAAGCATTGGATGGCATTTGTTCTGCTAAATTGAAGGTTAAGTCGTGCTCCTCATCAGTTCTGGCTCTCCTTCAAAGAGGCAGTTGTTTGTACTTTGAAACGTTGTCAGGGTCTCAGCATCTTACAACGTGGACAGCACATTCTTTTACAATTTCCCCAGTAAACTCTCGGTATGTAAGCTACTTTACAAGTTGCTTCAGTGGCATTACTTCCAGATCCTATGCTGCTTTAAAGCATTGTTTTGCTTTTGGTTTTTATCTTTTAGTTTAAAATACTGTTTTGTGGTTCTTATGTTGTAATGCTGATGAGCCTTGCATTTCTTTCATGTCAATAGTACAGTATCATAGGCAAGAAAATCACCTTATCTTCAGCAGCCATGATATTATTGCAATTCTCAATTCTCAACCTTCATTGAAAAGTCTGTTTTCTTCCTTTTGCCTTTTTTGGGTCTTCTTTGACATGATGGGTAGACAGAATTAAAAAATATCGCAGAGCTGTGCAACTATTCACAAATTCCACTTCCAGCAGAAACACAATGTACCGTTGTCAAAAGCTAAAAACAGACTGGTGGACCCGACCCCCATAATCTCTTGCCAACCAGCCGTACGTGTAGTGTCACCAGTCAGGCCAGGGAAGTTAGAGCATAGGAGCATAGGCATCGTCACTTTAGCCCCTGTGGCTTACTAATGTTCTAATTGCAGCATCTCTCCTAGGAGGGTGATTTCATTGAAACTTATTTTAGAGTTTGGCATTTTTAAATATGTTCATTTTAAGCTTGGCACCCATAGCACAATGGTTACGGTGCCAGACACATACACTGAGGTTGGCGGGTTCAAACCCGGCCCAGGCCAACTAAACAACAATGACAGCTGCAACAAAAAATAGCTGGACATGGTGGTGGGCACCTGTAGTCCCAGCTACTTGGGAGGCTGAGGCAAGAGACTCGCTTACACCCAAGAGTTGGAGGTTGCTGTGAGCTGTGACACCACAGCACTTCAGCGAGGGCGACATAGTGAGACTGTCTCAAAAAAAAAAAAAAAGTTAATCTTAAAAATACAATAAAAATATAAAAGGAACAAAAATGTGAATGTGTTAATTTAAAAAAGTATTTCTTTTGTAAAATTTGGATTCATTCAAAAGGCCACACTTAAGGACCTAGAAGGCCACTTCTGTCCTTAATGCTGGTTGCCCTGGTCCAGAGTGTGAATAGCAAGTGGCTTTAATAGATAATTTAGTGCAGATGGGAGGGAGATAGGACCAATGCTACATTTTAAATGCCTTTCAGGCCTGATAATGTAAATGGGCTCACATTCCTCGGGGTTTGTTCCTTTTTTCTCAGTTTGGTGTGTTTGTAGCAGTGGCTTGCTCAGAAGTCACCAGGCTCTCCAGAGAAGCAGATGGGGGTGCACACACACGCATGCGTGCTAAGGGATTTATCATAAGGAAGTGGCTTACATGACTATGGAGGCTGAGAAGTGACAAAACTGCAATCAACAAGTTGGAGACCCAAGAGAGCAGATGTTTACACTTGCAGACCAAGTCTAAGTTTAAGGGCAGGAGGAAGCTAATGTCTTAGACCAAAGGCAGTAATAAGAGATCTAAAATTCTCTCTCAGTGTTTGTTCTCTTTAGACCCTTAGCAGATTAACTGAGGCTGTTCGCATGGAGAGGGCATTCTGCTTTACTTAGTCTACCTGCTCAGATGTTAATGTGTCTGAAGGCCCCTCACAGACATGATTGGTGTTAGACCAATTATCTGGGCACCCCATGGCCTTGAATTATCCATCACACAGCCCACATAGTAAGTGGGGAGGGCTGCCGTGTTCACAAAACCCCCAAGAGAAGGGTTGTGTCTGCGCAGGCACTTGGGCCACATGCTCAGATGGCTCAGAAAGTCAGGTGACGTCCTCAGCTCGCTCTCCTGTGATGTCACCTCTCCCACCTCCGCGATCCAGCCAGGAGGTCTGTCTGTAAAAGCTGCCCTGGTCATGTCTCCATCTGGTCCACGCCCCTGTGCCACATTTTCACATGGTCTCTTGAAGAGCAAAGACAAGGCATTTGTTAATCAGTTTGATGAAAATAGTTCAGATTGTATAACCAGCACATTGAACCCCTTGAGTGCACTATTATACACAGCTATGATTTAATGATAAAGATAAAAAAAAAAAAAAAGCAAAGACAGGGCTGCTAAGACTCTTTTGAGACACAGGGATCCCTGAAGCCAGAACAGGGCCCTATGCCATGGGAGAAGCCAGAGCCAGAGGGTCCAGTCGGAGGGTAGACTTCTGGGGCTTATCAGTGCAGGACCTTGGACAACGTCCTCAGTGTGGGCACAGGACCCACCCAGCGTACAGTAGCTTCTTGCGTGTGTGTGACAGCAGGGGGACGCCGCGAACCTGCCCTCCTGAGGCCGGTGCTGCTGGCGGCAGCCCTGCAGGCCCAGCCCTGCCGTGAAGCTCCACGTCACAGTCCAACGTCCCCTGTTCCCAGTCCTCCTCCTCTCACACCCCTCATGTGCTGGCTCTGAGCGCCTCCCAGCAGATCCCGTATCTGAAATTCTGCCTGCTCATACTCTGTTCTCTAGGGAACTTGGCCTGGGATGTTAGGACATATCAGTCAGTGGTCACAGATCAGTCCAAAGCATTTTCAACCCTTACCTCCTAAACCAAGGGCCTGTGTTGGTGCCGCGGGAGCTATGGAAATCGTTGGGATAAGGTGACTTCGTGGAAGAAACTCTGATGCGCTCCTTCCTACACATCCTTCCAAGACCTATTTGGGATGCCGTCCCCACTGTGAGAGCGCTCTCTGCTGTCCTAGAAACACTTTCTCCCTGATTCTCTGAGCATCTGTCGCTTCCCCACTGGACTCTGAGTGACTGGGGTTAAAGACTGTCCCGTTCATTTGCAGGGCTCAGCAGCGTGCCTGGCACTCAGTCAGTGCTCAGGAAGTGTGGGGGGCGAATGATGGATACAAGTGTGTGGCTCCTACTCATGTAGAAGGCTGAGCAGCAGGAAAGTAAAGCCACCCAGACCCCCCACTCCCTAGCCGTGGAGCGATGGGCATCTGCCTCACACTGGGAGGCCATGCAGAATCCCCGACCTGGTGAGGGCTGGGCTGGAAGGGGCCACACTGTCGGTCATTCCAGCCCCTGCTATGGAGGACACGTCTGAGTATGACCTGGCACATTTGTAGCTCTGAGAGACTGTTGTAATGAACTAGAGAGAAGATTCTGGTTTCAAATACCTACTGTGATACTGCTCTGCTTCTTAGGGGAGCTCGTTCACTCTTATGGAAACTCAATTTTCTCACCTGTGAAATGGGGAAACATCTGTCTTTTAGAGAGGATTTCAGGAGATAACGTGTGTGAAAACACTACAGGAATAGACTTAGCAGGCACATGACACAGGATAGTTTTCTTTTTTCTCTTCTTGGGTGTTTTTGGGGATGTGTGTCAAAGCAGACATCCCCGTTTTTTAAAGAGTCAGATGAAATGGCTTGTTTGTGGGTGCTCAGCACTGAACTTGCTCGTGAAGCTTAACTCAGTGGGTTATTTTCAGGACTTGATTCTTTTCCTGTGCATTTTCCTTTTGGGTCCCATCCAATTATGCGGATTCAGAGCTATGCACCCACGCTGTGCCTTCCCACCAGCCAAGGCCTGCCAAGCAAGGAATAAAACCCACTCCGCCCACCTCCCCTGGTAGCTGTGTGTCCAAATCCCCCAGAAGCCCAGCGCATTAACAAACACCATCGGAATCCTCGCAGACTGCAGCATCAGCTGGAAGGATTAGGGAACAGGTGCTTTCTTCAAAGTAAGCATTTCCTTGTAGAGACATTTATAAAACTAGAATTTTGGAGCTAAATGAGTAGATTGTCATGAAAAGTCATGGGCGGTGAGGGCCGATGTGAGAGGCTCTGCCCCTTTCTCATGAGCCCAGCTCTTCTCCCCAGGGGATCTGTTCTTTCCTGCCCCACATTTGACTTTTAGACCTTCAGATTTAGGGTTGGTGGAGCAAGGGCTTGTGTTCTTTCTCCTTCCCACGCCAGCAGCTTTGCACTGGGGGGATGATCACCCTCTTGGACTCATGGCTTACCTGTCAATGGGGATACTAATGCCTGGCTCACAGGATTGCTGAGCAGATTAAGTGAAATAATCTTCTCAGGGTCTTGAGCATACAGCCTGACACAAAAATTCCCACCAGAACCCCTTGCTGTGTAATTTTCTTTCTTTTGTTCACACAATTAAATCTGTGTTACTCTAACAACTTCAGCATGGTTTGGTGGTGGGACATTAAGTGGAGGGTCTTCAATGGAGTCTTCTTTTCGGCTTCAGCAGTAATGTGCTGTGTGACCTTCAGCTACACACTTGACCTCTCTGTGTCTCAGTTTCCCAAAGTGTGTGTGTAGAAAGAAAATTGGATGTGGTCATCCTGGAGGCCTCCGTTAGCCCTTTCTGTGCTGCTTGTACTGTGATGTCCCTGACCCTGCCTTGGGGGCAGGTGGCACATGCCTGATGTATCAGTCTAATTTCTCTAGAGAAACAGAAGCCATAGGGATGTGTGTGTGTGTGTGTGTGTGTGTGTGTGCACGCACGCACTTACGTATGAGGGTAGGGCTGCATACTGAGTTTTAAAACTCTACACTTAATAAGTGTGTGTATATGTGTGTGTGCATGTGTGTGGTGTACATAGAGAGATTATTTTTAGGGAATTAGGTCATGGCTCGTGCAATCTTGGAGGCTGGGCAGGTTCAAAACCTGCAGGACAGGCTGGCCGGCTGGAGCTCCTGGAACTGCTGCTGCTTAAGTCTGAAGGCGCCTGCCTCGGGGTCACCGCTTCTTCCAGGGAGGTCAGCCTTTGTCCATTAACGCCTTCAACTGTTTGGACAAGGCCCACCCACATCATGGCAGGTCATCTGCTTTACTCAAAGTCTAATGATTTAAATTTTCATTTCATCTAAAAGATACCTTCACAAAAACATCTCAATCAGGGTTTTCCAACCCCCCCCTTTTTTTAATCTCATGGCACATTTGAACCTATAGTTAAATTTCTGTGGCACACTTAAATTATATTGATCAAAAAAAGAACAAAAAGAGGAATATACTGTGTTTGAACTTCTGGAGTTTTTTGTTTTTTTTTCTTCCAGACAAAGTCTTACTTTGTGACCTGTGTTGAGGGCTCTGATGTCCTAGCCAACAGCAACCTCAAATTCTTGGGCTCAAGGCTCAGCACCTGTAGTTCAAGCAGCTAGGGCTATAGCCCATACACCAGAGCTGGTGGATTCAAAGTCAGCCCAGGCCTGCCAAACAATAATGACAACTGCAAACAAAAAATAGCTAGGCATTGTGGTGGGCACCTGTAGTCCCAGCTACTTGGGAGGCTGAGGCAAGAGAATTGCTGAAGCCCAAGAGTTTCAGGTTGCTGTGAGCTGTGATGCCTCGGCACTTTACCCAGGGTGATAGTTTGAGGCTCTTTTCCAAAAAAAAAAAAATCTTGGGCTCAAATGATGGCCTTATCTCACTCTCCAGAGTAGCTGGGACTACAGGATCCTTCCACGATACCCAGCTAGTTTTTCTATTTTTAGTAGAAATTGGGTCTTGCTTTTGCTGAGGCTGGTCTCAAATTCCTACAGTCAGGCAATTCACCTGCCTCAGCCTCCCAGAAAACTAGGATTACAGGTGTGAGCCACCATGCCTGGCCTGTGCTTTGAATTTCTTTTCAAAAAAAAAAACAAAAACAAAGGGTGAGATCACACTTGAGTTACATCTTTGAAGGGTCAGGAGAAAATTACTAAATGCAGAACACACATGTTTTCACACAATAAATGAGAAAATCTCACGAATGTTATGTCAGATGTAGCCTAAGGACCAAGGGAGGAAGAGAACACTTTAACTTTATATAAAGTCAGAAGGAAAAAAAAAAGGAATATGACCTAGTCTAAATTATATTCATCTTTCCACAAACAGGTATTAAGCTATAACTTTAAATACTTGTTTAGTGGCTGAGGGAACTCACAAAAGAGGAGGATCTGGAGCCCACAGAGGTCTTCATTCAAATCTAGGAGCAATTATTATTATTCTCTATTCTCATTTCCTGATTACAGGCAGAAGGAAGCTGAGCTCAGTGGGCCCAGTTGACTTCCTCAAGGAGGGAGATCACACACCTGTCAGTCATCCTCTGTCTGGCCCCTGACTGCCCTGGTGATGCCTCCTGCACCTGGAGTGTGCTACCCCGATCTGACATTTGTGCATGGAGTGGGGAGCTGAACATGAGGGGCCCCGTGTGTGGAATTTGTGAATGTTGGAGAGATGCGTTCAGGTTGGCAACCTGGAGAAGGACCAGGAGCTACCAGAAAAATGTCCTCCCCTTTACCCCTCCTGACATGGCAGGATTTTCTCCATTACTAAGATCGAATATCATCCTATTATGTATGAGTGTGGGTGTATTTTCTGTTAGTTTTCTTTACCCTTTGACTGAAGGACGTTCAGGTTGCATCACTGTCTTGGCTGTTATGGAGAATGCCGTAGTGAACATGGGTGCACATATCCCTTCCAGATCCCAATTTCAATTATTTTGGATGTATACTCAACAGTGAAATTCCAGAACCACATAGTGATTCTATTTTTAGTTTTTTAATGATTCTCCATACTGTTTCTGTAGTGTGAGAACACAATAGGTCTTTTTTTAAAAGTGTTTTATAGTTTAAAACATTTTATTTAATAGCTTCTACTAATTTAAGAATTAAGATAACAAGGGCTGTGGTGTTTACCCCATTAAAATTATAAGATTTAAGAATTTCCTTTTAAGTTTTTTTATGTTATTTATTTATTTTAGGGACAGAGTCTCACTCTGTTGCCCAGGCTAGAGTGCTATGGCATCATCATAGCTCACAGCAACCTCACACTTCTGGGCTCAAGTCATCCTCACATCTTAGCCTCTGGAATAGCTGGGACACCTGCCACAGCTCCAGGCTCATCTTTCTACTTTTTTAGTAGAGATCGGGTCTCACTCTTATTCAGGTTGTTCTCAAACTTCTGAGCTCAAAGGATCCTCCTGCCTTGGCCTCCCACAGTGCTAGGATTACGGACATTAACCACTGCACCTGGCCTGAGATTTTTATATTTAATGATCGCCTGATTTAATAAAATTCTGTCATTTAAGTAGCAAGTTGCTATATGATGCACAAGCTATGATGGGCTTTGAGTATTGTGGGGCACTAAATCAATCTGCATATAAATCCAGCATGATTCGACAAGTCATTTCCAAAAGAGCCATCATACTAAGAAAAGATGGGCGATTCATGCAAAAGTCTACAGTGCTGCTTGCTTCTGAACCACCCTTGTCTTTGCTGAGAAGGGCCTGATTCCACGTGACCTGCCTTTGGATACCTCACTCCTCACCAGTTCTCCTAGGCATGATGGGAGATGACCTTGACAACAAGGAGGCTGTTGCTCCCCTTCCCAGACTGTCCAGACCGTTCTCTGGGATCTGAACATCCTCTGATTCTATCCTGTCACTGCAAGTCATCGTAGTTCATCGTCACTGCTTACTTTCTTGCCAATATCTGGCTACATTTTGAGCTCCTAGCCTACTAGTGTTGGGAGAAGTAACTTGTTCTTCACTGTACATTTCTAGGACAACAGGTGCTTGTACACGAAGCCTGGTTGAATATCTATTATCATGTGGCTTTTGTTGTTCTTGCCTGTTTAACTATAACCCTTTGATGGATGGGGAGATCCTTATCCACATTTTAGAGACAAGAAAGCTGAGGCTCAGAGAGATAAACTAGCTGGTTCCAGGAGACGCAGGTAAAAAAGCTACACAGGAGGACCTGGTGTGGCTCACTCTGTCACCCGTGTGCCTCATCACAGAATCGGCACGTGGACAGTCTGGAGGAGCCACGTGTCCCCAGCAGGAGCTTCCCACACAGCCCAGCCTGGTCTGAGCCCTTGACTCCCCTCACCTGAAGCTCGTACAGAATGTGTCTTTCTAAATATAGCAGAAATGCTCCCTGGGCTGCCTGAACACATAATTACCCAAACTGAGTAAATATAAACCATAATTTAAGGATCACTATTGAGCAGTTTAAGACTTCTCATGAGTTATTGACAAATCTTTTTTATAAAAAAAAAAAAAATTTACTCTGTTTTCCTGGCTCGAAGGAGTGCCCTGGGCTTGGAGTAAAGAAACCCACATTCAAGTTGAACTCTGCCACTTGCTAGCTTTTGTCTTTGAGCAAGTTACTGGACCTCTTGAGCCTCCATATCCCCTGGTCAGTAAAAGAGCAGTAATCCCTGTTCTTTTCTTTGTTAATGTATTCAGTAACTTATACCCGCCCCACTGCATCCAGTAGGCTGTGTGAATTGTTAGTAAAACAGCAGTAAATAAGACAGATGCCATCTTGCAGTTGTGGTCAGGCAGGACTTTGGAAGGGGCAGTCTTTCTTTTGGGAAGGATACATAGAATAAATAATTGTTTAAGTTCTAAGTTACAGTTGTGACAGAGTAAGAAGACGGTAAGGCAGGTGATTGCTCTTCTGCCCTGTCATTTCCCTTGTCCCTCTTACCCTGGCACTTACCTGCACCTGCCTTGGCCCTGTGTCTTCCTTGTCTTCTCTCGGGCACCTCTCCTCTTGCCTACAAGGTTCTGTGAACCCCCTTATCTCTCCCCTGTTCCCGGACTCTGCCTCTTCATCGCCTCCTTTTCCTCTTCCTCATCTGCACCTCCTCCCCTCCCCTCCCCTCCTTTCTTCACTAGGACCCCCTTGGCTGAGAGACTCTCTATCATCTGCACCATTCCTGAATCAGCCTCTATTGATTGTTTTTTCTCTTCATGTAGGCTAGTAGTTTTCCAACCTTTTTTTAATCTTATAGCACACTTGAACCGATAGTTAAACTTCTGCAGCACCCTTCAATTTTGTTGGTCAAAGCAAAAAAAAAAAAGGTAATAATAAAAAAGAGAATATACTTGCTGTGCTTTGAACTTCTTTTCTAAATAATTTAATGATCTTTAAAAAATTTCATGGCACACCTAAGATCCCCTCATGTTGTGGCACATCGGTTGAAAATCACTGTCATCTGCTATATTTTCCTGCTTTTTTGTATGCCCAGTAGTTTTCGATTCAATGCCAGGCATTGTGATTTTACGTTTTTCAGTGCTCGGGGCGTGCATATGTGTGTGAGTACATGTGCCCCTGTGCATGTGTAAGCATGCATGTTTGAGCTCTGGTATGGGATGTAGTTATTTGGAATCTGTTTGATAATTCCAAGGATTGCTCTTTAAAGATTTTTAGGTGAGGTCCGAGCAGCCTATACTCGGAGGCTGATTTTCACCCAATTGTTGAGACAATGTTCTGTTGTGTTCTCTAATCAATTTCCCATGAATCGTGAGGTTTTCTGTTTTGGTTTGCGGGTACCTGAGTTATTCTCAGGCCTTCATGAGCTGTGGGAATTTTGCCCTCAGCTCCCCTTTCCAGCGCTCTGTCCTGGGAACTCTAAGCCGCGGTGAACCCCATAAACTCCCCCGTTTATTTTCTCAAGTCAGGATGTCTTCCAGGGTTGTTCTGAGTTCCATCTCCCCACATCATAGAAGATATACCTGTGTATTAGAGCGAACAACAGCAGGGTTCACTTTGCTTTTAGTCTATGTAGCCTGGTGTTCAGAGTCTGAAAAACATCGTTTCACACATTCTATTATTAGAGGTGGGTGAGCAAATCTGGTCCCTGTCTGTCTTTATAAGCTGAGGCAGTAGCCTCTTTCACTTCTGCCTCCTTTTTAAATGGTACTTTTTAACACGAATCTGTGTGCAGTTCCTTGTTTGGTTTTCTATTTCCTGATAAACCATGAGCTGAAATCTGTGCTGGCAATTTGAACGCAGGGCTCCGAATAGGTTGAGAGTCCTTTGTGGTCCAGAGCTGATGATGAAGCGATTTTCAATGTCATCCCACCACCAGCACCACCGTCATCATCCTCTCCCTCCTCCTCCTCATTGATTCTAAGCACTTACAATGTGCTTGATGTGCCTCTAAGCCCCTACATTTATTTACTAAATTAAAATTAAAAGCTATGAGGCAAGTTATTAATCATCTCATTTTTAAGGAGAAGAAAGTGAAGCAGAGAAAGCTCAAAGAACCAGCTAGCACGCAGCAGCCTCGCATACAAACCCAGGCAGCTACAGAGTTTCCCGGCTCAACAGCTGTGCCGTTGGGTTTGCACCAGCAGGTAGCTCAGTGGGACCTGTCCAGGGAGTCCCAGAACAGAGTTCTGCCCTTCAGAATCTGATTGGAATGACTTTTGAATTACACTGGCCTCAGCTCTGAAAGAAGCAACAAGTCCATTCCAGACTCCATCTCATCCACAAGCACGCTCTTGTTTTAATTCCCTCCCCATTAGGCAACCTAAACATTTCACGTTGTATCCCTGCTTTAGTACCTCGGGTGTGTGCTGTGCACTCTGAGTCCAGACAGCTTAGGTTTTACTCACAACTCTGCCACTTTCCATGCACAGGGGTCCGTGTACACATGCAGGCGTGCTTGTGGATGAGATTTTAGGCAAGTCAATTACCCTTTCTGTGCTGGGGTTAAACTCCTTGCAAATGAGAAATAATACCAAAAGGAAAATTCATAGGTTGGGGTAAGAAGTAAATGAGTTAACATATTAAAAACGAAATACATTTATATTCTGCATTTAGTAAGTTTCACCTGTACCCTTCTAAGATGCACCATAGGTGTGATCCCACCAATTACCCTCCCTCCACCCCTCCTCCCCATTCTCCTCCCCTCCCTTGCTCCTTTTCCCATATTCTTGAACTATAATTGGATTATAGCCTTTATACTAAAGCTATAGATTAGTTTCATAGTAGGGCTGAGTACATTGGATACTTTTTCTCCCATTCTTGGGATACTTTGCTTAGAAGAATATGTTCCAGCTCCATCCATGTAAACATGAAAGAGGTAAAATCTCCATCTTTCTTTAAGGCTGCATAATATTCCATGGTATGCATGTACCACAATTTATTCATCCATTCGTGGGTTGATGGGCACTTGGGCTTCTTCCATGAGTACCCCATGATTGCATTAATGTACACAGCTATGATTTAATAAAAAGCAAAACAAAACAAGATAGATCAGGGGACAAGATCAGACTTCTGTGGCTCGCATGATAAAATCCTTTTTATTAACTGCTTATGACAAGCACATAGGTGTCTGTCCACCAAAGTATGGGTTTCTGTAGGGGAAGAGCAGCTGAGCGATGGGAAAGGGAAGCCAGAGTGTGCTGATGACAGCGGGAGCCTGAGGAGCAGGTCGAGAGAGTCGCTCGTGGGAGAGAATAAACAGGCCTGGGCAAGGGAGAGAGAAAATTCAAGCATGACTCTGATTTTCTGTTTAGACTAGTTAGGGAATTGTATGGTCCTGATCATTTGTTGTTTCTGTGGCACTTTCTCAGTGTGCGTCTCAAAATATCAACCCAGACTTTATGGTCCTTGCTGTACAACTGCTGCGCGGCCTCTGAGCTGACGGGCTCTGGGCACTCACTGGTGCCAGGGGATTTTCGTAAAGTGACTCGAAGCTGGAAGTCGCTACCCGTGATGAAAGCGGGGGGAGGTTCCAGGCTTAGCAATTCGAGATGTTACAGGACAGCTGGGGATTGTGATCTTTTCTCCGAAATATCAGCCTGTTCTCCCCTCACAAGTGTTCTCTTTTCTCCCTGATGTACAGGTAGGACCAGAGGAGTCTGCCCAACCCTGGACTTTCTAACTCCCGTGTTATACATAATTGAATATGTTTGATGGTTTCTATCATCTTGAAAAATCACTTTTCAAATATTGAAATAATAAAAGATCCATCTAGGGAGAGAGGTGCAGATATTACCTTCGGTTCCCATGGAGATGAGATTATTAGTGTTCTGCTGGGTGATTATTCACGGCAGTTGCAGATACGACGTGTGCTGAGCAGCCTGGTCAGTACTCACCTGTCATTTATCACCACCTGCAAATATCGTCAGCTTGTTTTAACTTATGTTTATTGTGGAAAGAGTGCAACTGGTTTTCTTTTCTAGTTTGCTTCAATTTAATTCTCTCTAAGGCACATTTCCAGAGCCAGGTAAACATTTTTGTGGCTGTGATTCCTGTTCACAAGAGGTTGTGTGTATGTTTAGGGGGAACTGGGCATTGCACACATCTCTTTCCAGAGCTTAAACTCAGTGGCCATAACACACCTTGGGCAGCAAAAAGTGTAGTACCCAGGAAGAAGGGAGGAAGGATGTTTATTGGACAGGTGCTGTATGCTACGCGCAGTGCTCTGTTTTTGCAAATTTGACCTCTTCTGTCCTTTCTCCTTCCCTTATGTATTTCTAAGTATGAGCCCCTCTCTACACCTGAGAAAATAAAGGATCCAAGAAGCCAGGCATTTTTTTCTAAGGACAGTTATTTGAGTTCAAATTCTAGCCCACCTGTGCAGTCTGCATTATTCACTTTCCTGTTCCCATCACACTAAAGTAATTTGTGATAATGAGCGGAACATACCGCTGGCCTCAAGGGATCTCTGTGGTCATTCTCACAGTCAGTGTATTTAGAGTGACAGACACATGGTAAATATTAAATGAATGATAGGCTTCTTCCCCTTTTTTCTTCTCCTGCTTTTATTTTGTCTATTTATTTTTAGTTGTAGCTATAATGAAAAGTAACAGAAGTGGAATTATTATCTCTGCTCATGTGCATAGACAATTTTTGGTTAAGAACAGCATGGATATGGATGCAGTTTTTATTTACCCCCAAAGTCTCATTGCACACACGCTTGTAAGTAATCTGAAATATGTTTCCATAAAGAGTAAATTTCCACCCATTGAATTCGATCAATTATACTGACCACAAAGAGATGGAAGCTAAATATGACATCCTTTAACAGACTCATTGTTTGAAAGTGAGAAGTAATTTTTGATATAGAAAAGAGAATTCCTTAAATTTAAAACCCTTCCTAGAAGAATCCCTCAAATTTCTTCTTCTCCAAACTGTTTCATAGTAACATTTAACTTCTTCTCTTCTCCCATTTTTATCTCCATCACTTCATAAGCCCCATGAAGGAAGGGACTAGGTATATCTGGAGCCCTGATAGAAGTCCAGAGCCTCAGAGGTAGGAGGAAATTCACTGAATATTGCTATTGTATAAAGAAATATGTGACTAAACAAATGAATAACTTCATGAAGACAGCTAGAGGCAAAGTGGTTTTTATTTTCATTTTACAGCAGACAGTGTTGGAAGGCCAAATTGGTTCTTCCAACTCAAGCTAAGAATTCTTTGAATTATATCATTTTGTTGTCCAGATATGTTATCCAGAAATATATCACTATTTCTAGCCATAAAGCACATTCTCCAATTTAGTTCAATAGGTTGTGGATGAGATTTCCAGACTCTTGACCTCAGGGAACATGTTTGGCAGCATCTATGAAGATGGGTGAGGATGGTGCTGCTGGTGGTGATGACAGCAGCTCCTACACAGGTCATCTCAGTTACTACACTCACACCATTCTATGCACCAAAGCAATGAGGTTTGTGTTATTTGTCCAGAGTCACACACCTGTGAAGGGCTGAGGCTGGTAGCCACCATAGCCCAGGCACCTGGAAAGCTCTGCTCATAAAATGGTTAGGATGGTAGCTCTCCTCCAAGATCATGATTTATGTTATGTGAATGTGCTTATTACAAAGACCACCCAACCAAAGCTTTCTGGGAATGAATCGAATTTAGGGACCAGACTTTCGCTCTGTCTTATGCATTCCACCACTAGCTGTTTAGCTTGGTCTAGAAACACCTATACACTTTCCATGTGCCATCTTGTTTACAGACACATCATGGGACACTGAATGTCTGTTTCTCAGATGAATAAGGAAGGCAGCACATCAGAAATTGATTTTTCGGTGCTTTCCTTGACCATCTTTTAGGATTCAGATTGACAGTGTCACTTGCTCAGAGGAGCTTCACCTGACGACACTCACCTTCTTACACCTTGGTGCACTGCCCCCCACAGGTCTGCAGGGGACCGTCTGTCCTTACGGTTGACTGAAAGCCCACGATGGCCTCAGACGTGGACTTTCAGTCAGCCGAAAAGACAGACGGCCCTCTGCAGGGGGCTGTAACCCTTTCCAGCCATAACCCTGTGGTCCAAGCAAACTCCTGGCACTCAATAAATGTCACATGTGTGGATGATATTAAAAACTATTACGAAAAATTCTGAGAACAGACCAGATATGTCCTTTTTAATTTAACCACCTCATCCAGTGGTTGTAAATCTTATTGGTAATGTCTTCTTAGAAATTTTTATTGTAATCATTTCAATTTTAATTGGCAACCAGTAACTCTCTGCCACCCTTCCAAACCAGACCTCCTATTCCTGGATAACACATGGCAATGAAACTTCTTGGAACCACGCCTTCATATTGTGGCAGACACAGACGGTCTCCTTGTCTGTAGACCTCGTAATGTGGTCTGTGCAGTATTCATTCATGGAAATTAATCTCAGTCCTCCCTGACTTCTGCCATTCCTCCCTCTGCCCATTGGATGCTTTCTCTGAGTAGCATAGAGAATCTCATTCCACACTGATCTCATTCTCTTTCCCAAGAGAACTTTCAAAGAAATCAATGCTTGCTCATGCTGCCAGAATGTCTGCCGAGGGCTTCAGGGAGTACTGTAACCTTCGCGTGGTATCACTTCTAGGATATGAGCCATTCGGGGTGAGGGCAGGGTAGGGAGAGTGGGAACCCACACAAACTTCCAAGGTGGCTTCCTTGCACTTTTAGAATGACCACTGGTGCATCTAATAATGCAGTGTTTTTGGTGGTTCTGAAGTGTTCTGTCTGTTCCAAAGCACTTTCACCTTCTCGTTTCATTTTATATTTATGACAATGCCTCTGTGATTTGTTAAACTCTATCACAGAATGAGAGCCTGAGGCCCAGAAAGTGCACGTGACTTGCCTTAGGATTGTCCATGAAAGTTCCATGCTGAAGTTAAGATCCAAGTCTAGTTTTTTTTTTTTTGCTACATGACTGTTGTCTCTGGAGATCATGGCACTGAATTTGTAGAGATATAAGGGATATATTCCCATGGCTAATATTCAGGTCAGAGTCCATACTTTCAACTAATTAATAGAATAACATTAGTCGAAATGTAAGGGGTTTTTAGACTATTTTTCTAGCCCCCATATTATGCCTTTTCACACATTTTCCCTTCCCCAGCCTTTGTGAGGAAGCTACCAGTACCTCCCTTGTTTTACAGATAAAGAAACTCATGTGCAGATAGGTAAGTAGCTGGCTCCAGATCTGCTAGGGCTCTAGGGTTTGAGCCCTGGCTTGTTAGACCCTAGATATTTGTGTTCACCATCATGTCTATTCAGCTGGGTTCATCTTCCTGTGACCTAATCTATTTTTATCTGTGTTGTATATTTACTTGTCTCGCCAGAAACCTTTGAATTACTGTCCATCCCTTTTGCTCTCTGACATCCAATTCAGAGACTGAGTCCTACAAACTCAAACTATATTTGCTTTTGACCTCTTCTCCTTGCTCTTCCACTGCCAGAACCGATTCTTATCTAGACAATTCGCAGATTCCCGGCTTAACTTCTTTTCTTCTGGCCCTCTCCCATCAGCTCCATCTCTACCGAAGGCTGATTTGAGGTAATGAATCTTAAGTTTATCATCCTGATGGGCAAGAGACGTCTTCATACTGCCTCAGGCCTGTGTAGCTAAAGTCGTCTTCAACCTGTTCCCCAGGTGTACTTTCTGCCAAAATCATATCAATTTTATTTTTTATTTCTGCACAAAGGTTTTCCTTTACATATGTCTTTACCTATGCACCTGGGACTTGCTTCCTCCTGTCCTCATCTGACTATTTATTTTAAACAATAGTCCCTTTTTGTTGGCATTTTTCCTTGACTGAATCCAGAATAGCACGTTTTTTGTTGCAATAGCATTTGTGTATCCATGGATCATAGCACTGACCCAACTGGGCCGAAATCACTTATCCCTGTGCTGTCTCACATGCTGGTTTACAAGGCCTTGAATGCAGAAGTCGTACAAACACTGTTCTCATTTCCTAGCAGAACTCTGCTTAGTACTTAGGCCAGAAATAATGCCTAACCAATGATTCTTGAATAAATGTGTACACATACCATATGTATGAATCTTCCACTTAATTCTAACATGTGGCTATTTAAAATAATATTAACCCTAATTAATTAAACATCAAAAACTCTTCTTGATAGAAATGTCCCTTGCCAACCCCTATTTCCTATGCCTAGGTCAATTTCTTGTGAATTGACCTCAATTCCATGAATGGACTGTATCCATTCATTGATACATTCATTCACCTTGCCCTTGGTGGAAGGGACTGTATTCATTCATTGCCTGGCCAAGGAACCCATACACCTATATATACCCTGAGACTAAAGGCCTAAAGGAGATGGAGAAAGACTGGGAGAGAAACAGAGAGAGCTTCTCTCTCCCCTCTTGAATTCTCTCCCTCTACCAGGAGCTTTAGTGTTTTCTGTATTCTTTTCTGTAAATAAATTCTGTCTTACCACTTGGGGGTGGGAGGGGGGGAATAATGTAATGAAGAATAATAAAATACATGTATTTAGTAAAAAAAAAAAAGAAAAGAAAAAGAAATGTCCCTTGCCTTGGAGTAGTTAGTAATACAAAGACAGCATTTGAGTAAGGGATGTGACAGGGAAGTTCCAAAGAGGAGAGAAACTTTCCTTTCCTGGGCTGTCTGTTGAGAACCTGCTTGAGTCTGTCACAGGCAGTCTGTGACATTTGGGTAAAGTGAAGGCAAGGTGTACAGATGCAGTTAGGTTGGGAAGAGAGAGTAGGTTTAGGGATAAAGGAAGATGGATTTGGAGAAAGTAAAGTCAGAGCAATGACAAGCCACAGGGAGGATAGTTGGGTTTTAGGCCTTGGTTCAAAGGACCTCGGCAGTACAGCCCCCCGTAGCACTGCATTGGGCCCATGTGGACAGTTACTCAGGGTCAGGGTGAGAGCAGACTTCTGGCCACACATCTCCAGGGCTGCAGAAGTCCTCATGTCCATCAGTCCCTACTGTTCACTGTAGGTTCCCCCTTGGTGCTGTCCCCTAAGTCGGTTCCATCCCAGAGCAGCTTGGCGATTCCTCTCCATTTCCAGAGGAGTTGGTTGGACCTTCCCAGCCCATCTGCATTTACTTTCATCTCTTGCACTGTTCTATTGCTTCAACCCACAAACAGAAACTTGCAAGGGAGATAAACTTCCTCCACATTTGATCCCTAGCAAGATTTATAATCCTAACTCCAAAAGTTACTTCTGCCAGATTAGACAGCCAAGTCTTCAGGCGATCAAAGACATCAAGTGAAACAGAAAGGAATTGCAACAGATTGAAAGCAGCACCCCAATGTATCTGTCCTCTCCTGTTCTTCCATCTGTCTCTTATAACTCTTGAGCATGGTTTAGTGATGAGGGAAAATGGAATAACATGCTATTGGCGGTGTAATGGCATTAATAAAAATAAGAATCAACTACAATAATGATCATTATTATTCTTAATTCATGGTGGCAACTATTTATGGAGTGGCCGTATGGTGTCCTTAATACCTACCAGGCATTGATTTATCATATAATTTAATCCTGTCAACAGTCTTACATAGTAGGTGGTATCTCATTCCAAAATTGTTTTTAATAGATAGATACAGCATTTTCACTTGAGAAGCTGAGCTCTCAGAAGTCACTTCTCTTGCCTGTGATCTTAGAGTTTGCAATTTGCAAAACCAGTATTTGAATCTAGGTTTATCCTGCAGGGTCTCTGACTCAGCCTCCTTCTACTCAACACACAACATCGCATTATGACATTTTAAAAATATCACATGTAATGATTGCTTGGTAATATTTTAAGAAATACATATATATCTGATTAAATTGGAAAATAGTATTTTTTTTCTTTAAATCAGACCTATTTCAAGCCAGAGTGTAGGAATAAAGACATTCATCAGAAAGGTGTTTGCAGTTGTATGAGGATCTGACAACAAAATTGCTTGTTCAGTTTGAGTTGTGTAATGTTGTTCTCAATTAGATTAAATATTAAGATCCAATTTGCAAACTGCTAACAAAATTGCTGAACATTGCACATAGTCAGGGGAATTGCTTTTAATGAGTAACAAATGGAAGTAAAATACTAGACAATGAAGGTGCCAAAGCTATAAATGTTCTAATAGATAGATGCAGAATTTTTGAATGTGGATTGTTAAGTATTTTCTACACTGGAATTATGTATCAGTTTTGGATACCTTAATTAAAGAATTTACTGTATGTAGAGCCATTGTCCATAGACCAAGTTTTGAAATGACCACTGCACGTCACATGCAGGCTCTGTCTACAGTACTGAGAGGCGGAGAGACAGCTGTGTTCAGAAGACCGCAGGAAATGGGGTTCTACTCTGTCCCACTCGGAAATGGGGTTCTACTCTCTCCCACTCCCTGTATGTGCCTCAGTCTCTTACTGCAGGAAAAGGGGAGCAGAATTTGTCTGGGGGGTTATCATTCCGATGGCCATCACTGTCTCTCTACCCACAGAGACCTCTGAGCTGTACCCCTTTCTGCTTTCCCACTTCCTCCAAGGTCATCTCCCCTCAGCCCCTCCAATCTACATTACAGACCTTTCTTATCTGCCCTCATTATACAAACACCTCATTCTCTGCCGGGTGCTCTTCTTTGCCAGGCTGTCTTTTTTTAAACTGAGCCATAGTCTCACTCTGTTGCCCAGGTTAGAGTGCTGTGGAGTCAAACTCTTAGGCTCAAGTGATCCTCCTGCTGCCCCCTTCTGAGTCCCTCCTGGGACTACAAGCACCTGCCACAACACTTGGTTAGTTTTTCTATTTTTATTAGAGACGGGGTCTTACTCTTGCTCAGGCTATTCTCAAACTCTTGAGTTCAAGGGATCCTCACACCTTGGCCTCCCAGAGTGCTGGATCATAGGTGGAATTCACTGCCCCTGGCCTGCCAGGCTATTGTTTAAAGACCTTTCCTACAGTACCTGTCTTCCTTGAACTTCAGCACCTCATTTTCAGGTGATTGCTGCTATCACTGCTATTTTACAGTAAGGAAATACATGAATCCAGATATGCTGCATGTGGATACATAGCTGTGTGCTGTGTAGAAGGTGCTCAGTGTGTGACAGAGGATTAGCAAATCGTGAGTCAGTACCTCCAGGCCAGCATTAAAGATACATCAAATGCCCTTGCCCCAATTAGGAAATGTTGCAATACAGGACAAATACTGATACATCATTGGCTATATATTTAACACCTT
The DNA here is from genome assembly GCA_963573935.1 of Arctocebus calabarensis. Lineage (NCBI taxonomy): Eukaryota > Metazoa > Chordata > Mammalia > Primates > Lorisidae > Arctocebus > Arctocebus calabarensis. Next base: position 30,137 of record CAUYON010186702.1, read on the forward strand.
GACTTTAAACCCTGTGCACCAAATTCAACTACTCCAACTGTACAGTGATATTTGAATGAATTGCATAATGCAAATTTTACTTAAAATGTGTTCAGATTATTTTTGGTCTACTAATTTTGAAAAAATCTTTTGGTAGAATATTCTTGACTCCTGATACTATCTGAGAGATCTACCACTATAAGGATACATACCTTAAACTATGCTTATTTTGGTTTCTGTGATTGCTGTAGTTATTTGAATTTAAGCCAGACATACTTTGAGCTTGTTTCCTATAGATCTAAGTGCTAACGTGACTAGTGTATGAAATGGTCTCCCATGTGGTTTAATAATCTCTCAGAATAATAATTCTGCAGACCTGTTTGATGCTGGTACCCAGAAGAGCTGGAATTATCAATGAGCTTCTCCTGCAGGCTGGCAGGAGTGGGTTGTGCTTAGATGGTTGGGCTCTGGGATCAGTCACACTTCCTTCAAGTCACAGCCAGACTCCACACTTACTGACCAATTTTGAGATTTACAGAACACTTCTACTCCCATACCCCATGTGGGACCCAGTTCTGGGTACCATGAGGCTCAGACAAGTAGATTTATGAGAAGCCATGTGGGTGACATACACTTGGCATTAGAACATAGACATGTTTTCAGTGATGGCTGCTGCTCTGGGCTGCATTCCAGGGTCCCTACAGGTGGACCATCCTTAGAAAGCTGGTTAACTAATTACCTATGGTGCATCTTACAAGGGTACAT